>CVRI01000067.1:973366-1191562 GCA_900005825.1 Clunio marinus | reverse complement strand
AATATTTTTAACAAAAAATTGACAAAGCAAAAAAAAGGTGAAAAACGTGCGAAATGTGCTGTTAAACCAGTTGTTGGTGGTTTCTTAAAATGTCAAATGGTTAGCGAAGCAGTGGTGGAAATAACTGCCCATTAGTCATAACAGCTGCTGCACAAATTATGACTGTTTTGGTTCCAAAACCGCTCTAGATTTTGGTCTTAAAAACAGGGAAGTTTCCACTTACGTTATGAGATTCTTTCCGAGAAATAAATTTTGATGTTCAATATCAGCGACCGTCTGATCTCGAGTAACGACGATAAAAACAAGAATTTCAAGGACTTTTGCTTCGTTCACCAAACCTCGTCGAATGGATGAATTGAGAGATAAAACGTCGCCGCATATTGTTGTAAGAAAGCACAAGCTCATTTACATGATCTCAAAAATAAAACCATTTGCTTGCTGTTTGAGTTTGTGTCGAATGAAAAGAAAAACGTGAAAAGCCTTGAACAGATTTCTATTTCATATGAATGAGCTTTGCTTCTGTGACTTGTGTTTGTTTGACCACTTTTTGTATGATTAAATATTTTATTCGAGAGGCGAGTGGTGGTGTTGTTAAAAGCAGTAAGAAAAATCTCGTTTTGCACTAACTCAACACATGATGTGGTGGGAGTTTTAAACGACTAAATGGTGCGAGTTTTGACTTAAATAAAATTACATATGAAAAACCATAACTGTCAAGTAGCTATTTATGAAATAATTAAACTTCTTTCACATGCTCAAATATTCATGCGATGCAAGAGCATTGAACTAACTTAAACTGCAATTGATCTTTGAGCCTTTCTACCTGCAACTTTTCATTTCATTGAAACATTCAGAAGGATGGAAAAGGTCATGAAATTATGGAGCAACATTAAAAAAATATTTTACATGAATTTTTCTTAATCTTGTCATCAAAAACTTTTGACGAATTAAATTTAATAAAAACTTTTAGAGCGGATTATAATTTTTTCTTTAAATGCAATGCCATGTCAAGCCTCAACATCTCAAATAACAATGCTTGGAAGGAATTATGCAATCGAATTCGACGTGTGAACGAGTAACGGCTTGTTAAATTGAGATAATTCGTTTGTTGTTTCTTTCTCAAAAATGTCAGCAGCTGAAATGTTAATTAGTGAGACATCTACGAGAGTGAGTTAATAATACGAGTGAAGAATATTAATCGCTAATGAGTGCATTTACAGTCTTTGTAAACAAGCAAATATCTCACGGGATTGCTGACAAGTTAAAATAAATGAAGATACTTAAAACTTGAAACCTAAATAAATACCCAAAGTCTTAGAAATAATTTTAATTACCTATTGAAGTTGTCCTTGATGCTCGATTCATCAAAATCTTAAGAAACAAAAAAAAACTTCATGTTGTGGGACGAGACAGGTTATTTTATCATTATGAATTAAGCATTCATCTTAATGTGTTGTGTCTGTGAATCACCTGATGAAGATGCGTCGTCATTTTTGATCTTTGATATTTCAATTTTCAATCAGCACAAAGAAAACAACTTTTCGAGTTGAATCGTAAAATATTTTTATAGAACTGTTATTCGTCGTACAACAAAACTCGTAGAAATCGAAAGTAAACTTAATTAAACATGACCAGTGAAGTTTTGGCTGTTTAACCAAAACTTCTCCTTCTTTACTTGCTGTATATGTAAGCAATGTCGGTTACCTTTTACTGATGTGAATCGATTTTCGATTTCATTGCCTTTAATTGCTCGGAGATATATTTGGAGCACATTGAATTACTTTAACTTTTTGGGTCTTAAGCGGTCTTTTCATTTTGGTTGGTGATAATTACTTCTCGATATGCTTCGTAATTACAAGTCGCTGAGTGGTAATTTTTTTTCTCAACATTCAATTTAAATACAAAAAACTAAAATTAAAAGTGAAAACTTTTGATATGAAAAGTTTCTTTTTGACACTTTTTTTTCTCTTCAAAAGCTGATTAACTTTTCCTTTTGTTTTGAAAAAGTTTTCAAGAAATAAATTTAAAATCTTATCGATGAATCATTGCAGTGAATTGAGAAGAAAACAATCATAAGAGTTATGCACGATTTTTTCACTTCACACCTTCATCGTTCATCTTAAGTCATGTCAAACAATCTTTCAACTTAATCGCATTTAATGTTAAACATTTCGTGAACACGCGCCTTCAAAAACTCTTATTTTATGTTTTAGTGGAAAAGAAATAATTTGATCGTAAGCAGTCCGCCTAAAAAATATGATTTGAATAATTTATGGTGCTATGTCAGTTGCGTAATGTCCATGGATATATAATTTTATTTTATTTTTTGTGGATTTTTTAATTTGTAAAAGATTAACTTTGACAAATTGTTTAAATCCATGACAAGCCTAAAGGACTTGCGGCATACGTAAGATTGAGTGCATTTTAAAAGCAATAAAGTAACGAAAGAAGAAAAAATCGTTACGACGTCTTATGATATCCAAACGCCATAAAATGTCAATGAAATTCGATAAATATCTGGTTTATGCATCTTGACATCGTTAAAATTGTTTCTTGACACCTCAATTATGCTTATAAACGACATCTTTGTTGTGACATTCGACACCATCTCGAAAAAATAATTTACATGCAAATCTTGTTACGTCATTAAAATCTTTTGTTTTAAAACCTAAAATTAATGCTGTTGGGCTCTGAGTATGACTTTTGTTTGTATGAAAAGCTTTGGTTGGTAAGCGACATGTCGAGTCTTACATAAGTTAATACCATATATACACAAACTTATTAAAGTTACGCTATTTCCAACACTAAATAGATTTGCGTAATTAATGTATCTATGTAGATTAACACTTTGTGATGCATTGAAAGCGAGCGAGTTTGCATCATTTGAATGATCGCTTGCAAAATTACGCGTTAATTCATGACTTCTCATTTAAACCGAATATTATGAGTCATCATTTAAATAAATTATGTTATTTCATTAATTTAAGTTTTATAACGCTAATATATCGAAATAATGCTACTTTAAATAAATATTTGTAAAGCTTCCATCATAATTTATCGATTACTTTTAACCTTGATTTCACTTTATTGGCAATGAATTAAAATGACTTGCAAGTGAACTCACAACATCAGTTTCATTTCTTGTGGCAGCAGTCAATCGGAAGTGGAAACAAGTTTAAGATTTCTACATTCACATTCTCGTTTATAATAAATGCATGAGTTCTCTTTAAGTCAATTAGTCGTTTCAAGACACGAAATTATTACTTCCGCATATCCATTAAAGAAATTATTTTACCTGACTGCAAAAATATCCAAAAATAATTAGTTTTGATTCATGGCGAGATGTTTTTAACTGCTTTTGATATTCTTTCACCTTCATTAGCTTCTCATTTCATATTTGAGTATCTTTAGACACTTGAACACTTCTGTTTACCAACGGTGTGTGCAAGGTTGGCAAATAGATCGCTTCAAAGTTTGAAAGAAGCGAGAGAAGAATTCAATTGTTTTGCATTTATTCAAATTCTTTCAAATCTTTCATTGTTTGCCCAGGATAGCCGCTCAAAACAATCAAAGTTGAATGTATCTTTGAATATTTTCGGAAATTTGAATTCCTTAGCAGGACATCCTGTGTTTAATGATGACTAATGAGTTTGTTTTCCGTTAAACGTTTAACAAGCAGCAAATGAACTTGCGTTGTCGCGACAATCTGGAAGTAACTTTAACCACCACCTGTTATTGTTATTGATGAGCTGAAATGGTAATAAAACAATATTTTAATAGCACAACCTTCCATAATTTGCATAAACTATTCAAACTTCAACATTAATTGACTTCGATTTCATTGTTGCTATTCATTGAGTGTGTTAAACAAATCAACACAAACTGCTTCCATTTCAGAGGGATTGATAAATTTTGACGAGAAGACGCGTGTTTTCATAATTCATTTGACATTCAACATGATAATTTCTCTACTGTTTCGGTTTGTTTTGAAAGTTTTTTATACCTTGTTTTGATTTTTTTTTGTTGTTTGTGCCTTACGATGCCGAAAAAAATATTCAAATTTCTCGTCTCAATGAATTCCGTGCGAAAATCATAAGAAAAAAAAGTTTAATAAACTCGAAATTGATCTGTTGAAAGATTGCGAAGATGAAGCTTCAAGAACATCAAGAAATAAAACCAGAATGAAAATGTTTTGAGTTCAAGTTCAAATGCAAATGAATTTTCATGACGACGCGCAGAAATTTCACTTCCACTCTCATCCATCGAAACAAGTTTTCATTTGTGGTTTGAGTGATGCGGTGAAATTTCTATTTTTCTCAGTTGAAGTTGTCTGAAAGCTCGTCTTGAAGATGGCTTTTAAATCACGTAGATAATGAAACTGCGGGAAGTCGACATTAAAAACTTAAGAAAAATATTTTAATGGATTTACGAATGAAATGAAATTTTTATTGATAATGTCAAAATTTGGAGTAAATTGTTGGAACTTTTGACCTTGTGTAGAGAAACTTTTCCCTTGGCTTTCCTTCATTTCATTAAAATTCACTTTGCTTTTGCTTTCATTATGGAGAAAGCATTGTCGATGCTTCTTTTGATTTTATCATCTTAAACGCAAATTTGTCAAATAAATTGATTTGTTTAATTAGTCGATCAATTAGCCTGTCATGTGATGACAAAAAAAAATATCAGCAAGTCATAATGGATAATTAATTATAGTTATTCAACTTTAAAAGATGTTGGAACCGGGAAGAATTTGAATAGAACTTCAGAAGTTAAGCAATAAAAAAACTTCAAAGCTGAGGTTGAAGCTGACTCAGATTCAGGTGAATGGACGTGAACCTTCTCGCTGTGATTAAAATTCTTTTCTGAACCGCACCCAAGTCGAACACAACAGCACTTATCAAGGTTGTTCTAGCAACAGTTTACATAAAAAATATTTTTATTATTATTTCTAATTCAGTTTTAATATAAAAGAACGAAAAGTTTCATAAAATTCTCCAATAAATTTTTTCTTCTTTTGAAATTATAACGTGCGAGTTTTCTTCGGAAAAACGCTTTTCTTCTTGGCTTTAGAGACTTCAACAGTCATGTGAATGGTTCATCTAAAGATGGTAATGACGAGCGCTTCTTTGAACCAATTGGCATATCGTAATAGTCGTCACCAGTGACATAAGTAAATCTTCGTAATGCTGACCTTGCACGATCTGAAATAAATTTATCAACTTGCGCCCACACTGAGACAAATCGCATGAGGTTGTCGAGATCTTTGTTGACTCTTTCAGCTCTTTCAAGATCACTTTCACTTTCAAGACGTTCTATGAAGTTTGGTTTTTTGAATCCAGGAAGTGTCGGGAAACGTGGAGCTGGCGTAATGAAATCAAGTGGATCATCAGCTCGTCTTACATTTCTTTGTTTCTCATTTAGCAACTCGAAACGATGATCGTAGTCAGTTTGAAAAAGCAAATCTTCATCAGAGTAATCAGAGTAGAAATGTTGATCAAGTTGCGAAGGCCTTTTGTAGCTTACTTGATTGCATGAAGTTTTCGACTTGCAACTTTTCTGATAATCGTCGTTATTCACAAGAATTTTCACATTAAATGGAAATTTCGGTTTAGAACGGGATTCGAGTGTGAAAATCTTTTCAACGATGGGAAAATCGTTGTCATAACTCTCAGTCGCTTTCCATTCTTCAATATGTTCCAGAAGTTTACTTTCCGCGCTCTGAATATCTTCAACATTACTTTCTTCACTTTGCTTTGTGGTCACTCCAGATGTAATTGTAAGAGTTGGAGCTTCGTCATAAGCTTGTGTTGCAATCTCGATAACTTTCTTAGGAGTAGTCTCGTCAGTTTGAATGGTTTGAAAGTTATTGGAAAATGTCGAGATGTCATTTGCTGGTTCGGTTTTTAAATGTGTTGAGTGATCTTCAACTATCGACGTTGTTATAATGTCAAAACTGTTCACTTCGTCACTGGCTTCTGACTTATTCTCATCTTCATTCATTTGATAATCTCTGATGTATTCATTTCCTATCACTGGCACCTCAATTTCGATTACGTCACTCCTTTCAATCTCATTATGTAGATCGTCTTCAGATGATTCAACATATTGCCGAATCGGAAGAAGATTCAATTTATTTAAATTGAATATCGATGAGATACGAGGCACCTCTTTCACTTCCTTCTTTTCATTCTCGATTGTCTGATTAATCACATCAGAAAGATCTTGAAGTTGAGCATCGTTGAAAATTTCTCTGCTTTTCTCAACGTAAAGTGATTTTGCGGTGTAAATCTGAAAGCGAATAATCGGACGATTAGTTAATGGAAGTCACTTCAAATATCTTAATTAGAAATCAAAAGAAAAAATAATGAATCAACACTGAACCATGGTGAAGAATGTTATCGAAATGATCGAAACCATTAGCGTATAGTAAACCACATGATACACAACAATCCGTCGCTTCATGTACTTCATGGATTTTATCGAATAAATTACTTTCATTTTTTATTTCTTTAAATTATCAGACTATGAAGTTGCACGGATTGAAGTTACTTATGATATTCACTAACCACTGAATACAATACTAAAACGCCAATCCCAATTCTCATTCTGAACAATCGAATTCAACTAACGACATGGGAAATTGCTAAAAGCATTTAACTTCGAGGTAGTGGCGAACATGCTGATCAAAGTAATTCTTACATGACAGACATGTTGTGGTTGTGACAGCGAATTCTATTTTTCTGTTGACTCAACAGTAAACAAGGAAGAGTGTAAGCTCACATAATATTTGTGAACTCGAAAACAAACACACACATAATTGTTATATATGGTTAATTCAATAAGATAGTAAAGTAGGAAGTCTCGTCGCGATTTCTTGGATAGATTCAAACACGCTGAGATGTCATAAATGTGACGAACAACAATGATGAATGTACATGAGGGAAATGATCTAAAAATTTGCATAACAAATTTCGTTGAACTTCTTGTCATGTTTTTAAATATTTTTCTTCACTTGCGACTATTTGAACGTTGCCGACGTCATTTTATTTGCACAACAAGTTTTTTTTTCTCATGTCTTATGCAATGAATTAGAAGCGTAGAATTGTTGTCGCCTACAATTTTGTGTTTACTCATCCAAAGTAAATTTTATGTGTTGATAATTGAAAGTCAATGTCTAATTAAAGATCTGAATTTTATATCGTTTAAAGTATGGAATTTTATTTAACTTAGAAGTGTTAGAAGTATTTAATTCATTTGGTGTGTTGGGAAATAACAACTCGATTATAAAATATTTCAACTTCAAAGCTTGTCTTTCTACAACTGCAATGTGGAATTTTCTCGATTTTATTTCAACGAAAATTGCTTGAATGAAGTTGCTGATCAAGAAAATATGTCGATAGGATATTTGTAAAAGAAGAATTTCAAGTCTAATGTCATAACAGATTTTAGCAGTCTATGTTGAAATAATTCTCCAATGAAATTAAATTAATTATTAATAATCAATCATAATTCAATCATAATTAGATCCTTTTGATATCATGTAAACTTCATAAAGCAACTCGATATTCAGACTAAATCAGTCTAATTTGTTAAATGCGATTACATCACAAACTATTCGCGACATAAAACTATTAAGTCACACTCAAATAATTTTTATAGCTCGTTAATTGAATGGTTGAGTTTATTTCTCTGAGTTACATCAACATGTGAGGTTTTTCAATGAACAAACATATCACTCGGATAATATTAACTAGAAATTTTCCAATAACAATAAAGAAGTTTTAGCAACAGCAAGTTGAAAATGGAAATGTCAAAAAGTCACCCCAAAGCTGTAAACTTGCTTTTAAACATCGACTGAAGCTTGACTTGAATACATGCTGCGACCGATCGACTTCCAAACTGGTAGCGACAAGAACGAGTTAATAATCGATTCACTTCCATTTTAACATCCAAAAATTATTTAAGTAACTCCCAAAGCGAAAGCATTACGATGGAAAGTGATGTAAAGCACATTTGGTATGCTTGTGGTTGCTTGAGTTGTTTTCACACTGTTGTAATGAATAATGAAGAAAGATTACAAGGAAGATCGTAGCGATTGATAAGATCAACAAACAAAGATAATAAATATTGAACAACTTGAGGCTATTAAGCATTTCATCAACCTTGCTGATATTTATCGTTTTACTTTTCATGTAATGCAGGAAGTGATTGTCTGAAGTCTTTCATTCAACTACGATCTTATTCTTACTTAAGTTGCGTCTTGCAGTGCAAAGAATTTTTTCATGCATAAAATGGAATAAGAAAAAAAAGTGACACTTGCATGTCTTTATAAGTATCACAAAGATAAACACAGAAATGTCGGAAACTAAGTATTAAAGATTTTTTTAAAAAGAAATCTTCAAGTCACTGACTTACATCTTGCAATTGCTGATATAATTTTAAGCAGTAAAAGTTAAATTTGAATGCTTTTAATATTTAATACTTGAAATTAGCATTAATTAACTCATCCAAGATGCAAGTTGTGAGATCAAAATAATTTCTATCGAAGTTAATGGCGCCTTCTTACATTAACTATCAAATCGAGTATCTAAACGAGCGATTTAAGAGAGTTCCGTGTCGTTAAACAAATTAAATGGAATGAAATGTGATGTTAATAAATTAGCATGAAACCTGTGCTGAAAATTGCGACCCACGATGTTTGAATCTTTCCGGAACTTTATAAACTACTCGTCTAATTCAAAGTTGAATAAATTTCCATCGAGAAGACTGATTTGAGGCTTCGTCCATGTATCGTAATTTCAATTACCCAAGTTTCACTTTTAGCTGAAAGCTGTGCGAAATTTCAACTTGTCTCAGTAGATTTGCTTGGATGGATCAACGATTAGCGTAATAAAAAGTGATTCATTGATCGATCACACGGCAGTAGTCACAAAATTTCCTCGCACTAATCGTAAAAACTTTCTTCACCAAATGTGGTTTGAGTTTGAACGATAAATCCTGAAAGCATTAACATAAAAATTTATTTGCGGATATTTACTTTTTATTTGAGGGATCGCCCTCGCTGAAACTTACTAAATAATCTTAAATTACTTAACGATAAGAGTATGCAAATAATGTTTAGGCGACTTTCCTATTTATCGCGTTTCTTCATGATCCATGATCCATTCACAGCAACATAATCGTGGAAGCATTCAATGAATTCCGGAAAAAAATGATTCAATGCGGGAAGTTAGGAAACAATCGAAAGAAATGCAAGAAATGTAAATTTATTATGAAAATGGATTTTTTATCAAAGAAATTGTCTTTGTTTTCGATAACGATGGTTGTTCAGCGTAACAGCTTGACGCTCCTTAGTTGCTACTCGCCATAATCATTATAAACGCTCTGATCTGGCTAAATTTATTGCTATTCGCTTTTATATGTTTGAACTGTTTTATACAGCACGAGCTTCTAAGCTAGTTATTGGATAACACTTGTTGATAGTTTTTCTTCGCAAGCATTCCATCGATAAAGAGAAAGAAACTAATGATGATAATGCCAGATAATAATCCGTTGACAAGCGTATAGCTTTCACGTAAATCATCAGTTATTTCGTATTTATGTTGAATCATATTTCGCGTAACGCTATGGCTCAACAATAATTCAATATTTGTATAAGTTTTAATGTAAATAACATAAAATTGCGAAGAAAAGTTTAGCTTTCGATGGAAACGGATTTGGGATGATTTTTTTGTTTTGCGTAAAGAGCTCAAAGCAAATATTTCGAGTAATAATGCCATGAGAAAAACCCTCAAGCCCAATAAATACTGAAATTACGGTTTGTTGTGTATTGTGTCAACGTCCCTGAACTAAAACTCTTTTTCCGTTCAAATGTGGTTTTTCTTCTTCTTCTGAAATTTTCAGCAACGTCAATACGAACAAATCTCCAACAGTAAACAATGCTCGTAACTTCACATGAATCAGCTTTTATTGCATGCTGCTGACATAATTTAAAACTTTACTTACGCTGATTGATTGGAAATTTTGTTTCTGTTTTCAAGTTCAACTTCATTATCAAACCTTTAAGACAACAAAAATTGATTGCTTTGAAGATTGAAAATGAGTATGAAATTCAAACACAAACATGTTCCTTCAATTGGTTTTCATGGTCAGAAATGTCGTACGATTGTGGGTTTTTTTTCTTTTGGTTTCTTGGTAACACAAAGCTTATAATATTTCATTCGACTCCTACCTATAAATAGACATGACAATTAAAACTAGTCCGGAGTTGAAATCAATTTTTCATAGCTTATAATGGAACTTTTGTTATGCAAAGTAAAGAAGAATGACCACTAGAATTACAAAGATTTCCGGGATCATTCATCAGATTGTTGATGAAGCCGACAACTGTCAACATGACTCATGAAACATCTTAAATTATTAATTAGCAAAACAAACAGATATTTAGGTGAGTTCATTAAACTACTTAAGACAATGTCTCAGATCAATCAAGGAAATCAACAAAGACAAATTCGCAAGGAATTAAATCATTTCTTTCGATTGTAATTTTAACGATTAAGATTAATGAAAAGTCTTTCTCGTTGGGGATTTTCAACCACGGAAACATTCGTTTGTTTTTGTTATTTTTCTTGTTATTCACATTATTGAGTTACGCGTCTAACAGCGAGTTGCAAATTCCTTTCATTTTCAACAGAGTCGTGAGAAAGTTACAATTGCTTTTAAATTGAATCATTGAGCTTTCATGTTTTCAGCATAAAATATTTTATCTAAATATCAACATAACATTGAAAAAATATCTTAAATACTTTGTTGTGTGTTTGGATTCCTTTACTGAGGTTGAAATGATATCTTACAATGTGAAAGTTTAATTGCAATGAAGATTTAAAGCATCGAAGTAATTCACCTTTCAATTCTCAAATGAAACATAAAAGTGAATGTTGCAAATTTCATTGATATATGTTTGATTATTTTTTGCAATCACGATGAACTCAGTTATGTATGAATAGTTAAGTAAATTTGTTATTTACAAAAACTTTTAATTATTTTTTCCTGAAATACTTCTTCATAATGATTTTAAAGTAGCTTTGTCAGATCATGTAGTAATCGATGAAGTTTAAAGCGCTAATGTAGTTAAATAGAATGATTTAATCGTTTTTAATCATGAGCTTTGTTGAAGGTTGTCGCTAGTGGAAGTTTTATGTTTTCTCACATTAGTTATGAGGCATGAGTCATGACGGTGACATTGTCATTGGTACATTGCAATTGTAAAGTATCAATTATCAACAATTGTCTTTAAAAATGGTTATGATGAGAGAAACAAACTCAAAAGCACGCGTTGTTTGAACAGCCATGGCATTCATGCTTCGAAGCAGTCGTTTCCCTTCGTAAATTTTAACAATAAAATTTCATTTAAACTAATGACAAGTCTTCAAAAACTAACATGATAAGTTTAAACCTGAATCTTAAAAACTTGAATATAATCAGCTGCTTTTTTCGCATTTGTACATTGGAAAGAATTTAATTAATTCCACTTAAATAAAGCGACAATCTAAACATAATCAATGAATAACTTACATGTGGAAATCTTTAAGCTTATGCATTACCGCAAATCGAAGGACCATTACACAATCACTTTGGAATAAAAACCAAAAAAATAATTGCGCAATGTTATCGACAATTATATTTTTTGCTCAATTTCATGTAGCATAAACGAGAAAAGAAAAAAATAATCAAAAGAAAATTGGTTCACTTGTTTGACCGCGTTTTAATGCAATAAATTTTCGAATGTCTTTTTCGCCTATAAATACATGTCGTGCTTCTTTCAATTTTACTCTCGATTCAATCTTTTCCTTTAAAGAATACAAAATAATAAGAAAGAAGGTGAATGGAGTGAAACTTTATGCAATTTCCATAATTACTCTTCTTTTGTTGTTTTAATTTACAATCCGATTTTGGTCTTCATGACGTAATTGCACTTCTCAATTGCAATTGTTCAATTCAATTAATTAATTTTTCAAATGTTATTTATCTTGTAAGAGTAACGTCAGTTGTAGGATGAGTCCACATAAAAAATCATGCAACTTAATGCATTTCATGATATGATTTTAATTATAAACTCGAGTCATGTTGTGAGTTGCAGAAGCATCTTGATTCACGACATCTCATCATGCATGGTTGACTTATTATCGTAACCTTAATAAATCTTCATAATTATCTCAGCATAAATAGCGATGCGGACTTAATCTTATCTGATGACATCTCACAAACGACTCTTCGTATAAATAAAAAGAAGGTTAATTACCGTTTACAAATATGCGCATCAAATAAACGTCACGTTTGCATAGATTATTCAGATCATTGATTTATTAATGACAACAAAATTATTCTTCTTCTCCTTTCAGCTTCCACCACGATTGATTCGATTGGCGTTTGCCGTTTGCCTCCTCGTTCTCATATTTTCACATTTTACTGACAGTGCTCAAGGTAAGCAAGACATGGTTTACTTCAACAAAGCTTGAAAGTAGACACCGGTGCGAATTTAACATCCATTTTAAATACCCTCGTGATACACTTGCTGTGAATTGAAAGCTAAGCATGAAAAGTACACAAAACATTACTTCCATTGTCAATTTCAATCCTAAAGAAGAATTAAAATCATAAATTAAATTTCAATCACACCAGATTTTCTCACTTTTTCTTTCTTGAGCTTTTTTTTTGTAATAAAACAATTATTCAACATTTTATTCACATGCACGTTGCTTGCATTGCGCCATAATTGGATTTTATGAGTCATTGTGTTACTTTGAATAAAAACTTTTTTATTTTTCCAATTGTGACTTACAATAATCTCGGTAATGCTTTTTTATTTGAACAGAAAAGAGAAGAATAAGAAGACCAACAGGGGCAGCAGCAGCAAAACTATTAGAAAAGAATTCGTCACTTAGAAATATTACGAGAAGTTCATCGAAGAAGGCACAAGACAGATCAGATTTATCACCAGCACCATCAACAAACAGGTTCAATGTACGTGCACGTAAAAGGCCATCATTATTAGCAACTTCATCGAGTGATGTTAAATCAACATCGATTAAAGAAAGCAAGAAAGATAAAGATGGCTATAAGATCGTTTGTTATTACACGAATTGGTCACAATATCGTGTGAAGATCGGAAAGTTCATTCCTGAAGACATTCCAGCTGATCTCTGCACACACATCATCTTCGCCTTCGGTTGGTTGAAGAAAGGGAAATTGAGTTCATTTGAAAGTAATGACGAAACCAAAGATGGAAAGATTGGATTGTATTCAAGAATTATTGGACTCAAGAAATCAAATCCAAGTCTCAAGGTTTGATTGAAGCTTCACTTGATTGATTTGCCTTCAAATTAAAATCAAATCGTTTCTATTTTTAAAGATTCTCTTGGCCATCGGAGGTTGGTCATTTGGAACACAAAAGTTCAAGGAGATGTCAGGATCACGTTATGCCCGTCAAACTTTTATTTACTCAGCAATTCCTTATTTGAGACAGCGTGGATTTGATGGTAGGTTTGTCTTCAACATTTTAAGTAACTTTAAATAATTTTAATTATCACTTAGGACTTGATCTTGATTGGGAGTATCCAAAAGGCGGTGATGACAAGAAGAATTTCGTGCTTTTGTTGAAAGAACTTAAAGAAGCTTTTGAAGCTGAATCACAAGAAGTTAAACAATCAAGACTTCTTCTCTCAGCAGCTGTTCCAGTTGGACCAGATAATGTTCGTGGTGGTTATGACGTGCCAGCTGTTGCCAGTTACCTTGACTTCATCAACTTAATGGCTTATGATTTCCATGGTAAATGGGAACGTGAGACTGGTCATAACGCTCCACTTTACGCTCCATCAACTGACTCTGAATGGCGCAAACAACTGTCAGTCGACAATGCAGCAAATTTGTGGGTCAAGATGGGCGCACCAAAGGAAAAATTAATCATCGGAATGCCAACTTATGGAAGGTCATTCACATTGTCAGACACTGACAGACATGGACCAAACTCACCAGCAACTGGAGGTGGGAAAGAAGGTGTTTACACTAAAGAAAGTGGATTCCTTGCTTATTATGAAATTTGTGAGATGCTCAACAACGGTGCAGTTTATGTTTGGGATGAAGAAATGAAAGTTCCTTATATGGTTGATGGCGATCAATGGGTTGGATTCGATGACGAAAAAGCAATCCGAAACAAGATGCAATGGATCAAAACTGGTGGATTTGGCGGTGCAATGGTGTGGACTGTTGACATGGATGATTTCACTGGAACGACATGTGGTAACAATGTTAAATATCCTTTGATTGGTGCTATGCGTGAAGAGTTGCGTGGAGTGTCACGTGGAAAGGATGCCAAAGATGTTGATTGGGAAAAAGTTGCTGCTTCGTTTGAAGATTTGCCAGTAAGTTCCATCACTTCTATATTAATTTTTCTGCAAGCTAATCTTGTAATGTTTTCTAGGAAAAACCAGAACCAATTCCAATTGACATCTCAGAAATCTTGACGAAAGTTCAAAAGTCAGAAAAGAAAAGTCATAAGAAAATCAAATCCAGCGTTGCTAAAATTGAAGCAAAAAGTAAGCTAAAAATACTTTTGATTGAATTTCTTTTATATTTAATTCCATTTAATCTTTAAAGGACGACCAGCACAAGTCTTCTGTTATCTTACAAGTTGGTCAGCAAAACGACCTGGCGCTGGAAAGTTTGAGCCGAAAAATGTCGATGCTAAACTTTGTACACATTTGGTTTATGCTTTTGCCACACTTAAAGATCATAAATTGAGTGAAGCTAACGACAACGATCCAGACATGTACGATGAAGTTCTTGCTTTACGTGACAACAATCCCGACTTACAAGTTTTACTTGCTATTGGCGGTTGGGCATTCGGATCGACACCATTCAAAGAATTGACATCAAATGTTTTCCGAATGAATCAATTTGTGTACGAAGCCATCGATTTCCTTCGTGAATATCAATTCAATGGTCTTGATGTCGATTGGGAATATCCACGAGGCGCTGACGATCGAAAGGCTTATGTTGACTTGTTACGTGAACTTCGTGTTGCATTTGAAGGAGAAGCAAAGATCTCAGGTCAACCGAGACTTCTTTTAACAGCTGCCGTGCCAGCATCATTCGAAGCTATTGCTGCTGGATATGACGTACCAGAAATCTCGAAATATCTCGACTTTATCAACGTCATGACTTACGATTTCCATGGTCAATGTGAACGTCAAGTTGGACACAATTCTCCACTCTTCCCATTAGAATCAGCTTCTGGTCATCAGAAGAAATTGACAGTTGATTACAGTGCACGTGAATGGGTGAAACAAGGCGCACCAAAAGAGAAACTTCTCATTGGAATGCCAACTTATGGAAGATCATTTAATCTCGTTAATGAAACACAATTCGATATTGGAGCGCCTGCAAGTGGTGGCGGTGCTGTTGGAAAATTCACTAACGAAGCTGGTTTCTTGTCTTATTATGAAGTTTGCAGTTTCCTTGCACAACCCAACACAACACTTGTTTGGGATTCTGAACAACAAGTTCCATTTGCTTATCGCAAAGATCAATGGGTTGGATTTGATGATGAACGTTCATTAAAAACCAAGGTGAGAAATTTCAAATAAACCAAACAAAAAATGTAAAGTTTGACAAATGTTTGTTTGTCGTTTTAGATGGAATGGTTGAAGGAAAGCGGATATGGCGGTATCATGGTATGGTCAATCGACATGGATGATTTCAATGGTCGTTGTGGATCAGGAAAGTTTCCATTATTGAATTCTCTCGTCACTGAACTTGAAGGATACAAAGTTGATCTTGAATATGATGGGCCATATGAATCTTATAATCCACGTGGAAAATACACAACCAAAGATCGTAAGAAACTTAAATAAAGTTAATGAACAAAATTGTTGATTGAAATTTCATTTCTTCCAGCGAATGTAATAACATGTGCTGAACAAGAAGGTCACATCAGTTATCATAAAGATTTAGCCGATTGCACGCACTATTATATGTGTGAAGGCGAACGAAAACATCACATGCCATGTCCAGCTCAATTAGTCTTCAATCCAGACCAAAATGTTTGTGATTGGCCAGAAAATGTCGAAGGCTGTCAACAATTTACTCCGGTAAATTACTAGTCATTAATTCTTTTCATTCCTTTAACTTTTTTTTTGCTTTCACAGGCACCACCAGCAAAATAATTTCCATAAATTTTACGATGGAAAGATTTTGATTTCTTTAATGTTTAGGTGATAAAAATCTCGAAAAATATTTTGTAAATATTCAGTCTTCTGAATCTGCAGTAATTTTTCTTTATTTTTTGTTTTTTGTTTTAAATTTTCATTTAATAAGCTTCTAAATTATTTTCATCTCACACCATAAAGAGCTTTCATTCGCTCAAGTCTTGAAGTGTTTCCTGCCATTTTCTTCAAACGACTATTGGGAAAGAATTTTTTTCTTCTTCTCATTAAACAGCAAACTGCCCCCTTGACAACAAAATACTTAAATTGTGGAAAATACTCAAAGCAACAATTGAGCAATCAAAATATCTTTAACTTAATTTAATTAGTTATTTAATCTTTTATTTTATTTTTTTTCTGCGATGATAAATTCTGTATCGGAAAATGAAAGAAAATTAATTGTCTTAACAGTTAAGAAGATTTAACTTGTGAAACAGAAGAATAAAAAGAGAAAAAGTTTGAAAAATCATTCAAGTTTGTATTTTCATTAAACTTTAAATTATTTAATAAAAATAAAAATAATCCTTAAAGATTCTGATGACTAAAAATTCTCATAAATGCTTTCAATGTCATTTTGTATAATAAACAACAATAAACATAACGAGACTTTGTAAAACAAGAACAGAAACAATGAAAGAAAAACCTGCTGAGCTTTGCCAAAATTGTTAAAGAAATAAAAGAAGCAACTCGGAAGAAGTCGACAGTTTAAAGTTAGAAATTCAAAGAGTCGGAATGTCTGTTAAATTAATCGTTCTTATATTTGCATTAACCATAACAATCATTGCTGCGAATCCAGCAAAAAATAAGAAAAGTAATTACATTGAACAGGAGAAGTCATGTCGACAGGTTTGCGGACTTTGTGATTGCGATGGATTTTATTGTGAAGACGAATGCATTTGTGAATGCAATTTGGAAGAAGATGAAAGTAAGAATTACATTTTTAGAAATGTTTAATTAAATTTTATAATTTAAACTCGTGTTGACATTAGATCTCCAGTGCATTGCTGATATGAAAAAGGAATGTGATGCCAATGGATTGGAATATGAACTTATAATGCAAGATTCAACAAAAGAACGTTTCCTACGTGAAACAAAAGGAAGTTCATTTGACTTAAAGAAACATCTTTTGAATCTCAAACAAAAGCGAAACAGTGATGGTGAAGAACCAGAAGTTGGAGCTGCATTACCAGCTCAACATGAACCTATTGTAGCTGCACCAGCTCCCGAAGAGCCAGAACCTGTTGTTGGAGCGCCACTTACTGCTTTGTCAACTTCAAAAACAGGTCTGAAAGCACTGAAAGCACTTTCGGGATTAGGCGACTTAGGATTAGGTGGAAAATCTGCTGCATCAGGAAAGAATTTAATAGCACGGGAAGGTCTTGAAAATCTGTCATCTTCCAAACTTCTTGTTTTGTTAAGAGAAAGATTCAACGATCCAATTGAAAAAGCAGCAATTCCTGCAGCTCCTGCACTTCCCGCATTTCCTGCATTGCAAAAACTTGCTGTACTTCCACCAGTAGCAGACACACCAATTGTAAAACCTTTCGCTGACTTTGGAAAAATATCATTCGCTTCAGAAGCAGCTGAAAAAGCAGCCGTTGTTAGTCCTTTCGCTGGTTTTGGTAAAGCTGCAGCAATACCACCGCCACCAGCAATTAAACCTTTCTCTTTACCTGCTCTTCCTGTACAACCAGCTCATCTATTTGATTAAGTAAACCCAAATTATGCCAGCAAAACAATTTTTTACTGTGACTTCTCAATAAAAAAATTATTTAATTAAAAAATGTCTTTCAGTTAGTTGAAGTTTAAGTTTTCTTTGTTTAGATGGAAATTCAGATGGAATTGTTATGGAAATAAATTTTTTGTTCATCACAATGCGTGCGTTTTCTATAAACTTTTAGCAATAATGTTTTTAATTTAAGTTGAGAATTTGTTCGATGAATCTTAAGTCATTAAATTTAATTTGCAATGGAAAGTCGTAATAGAAATTTTTTTTCTGTGATATTGCTTTGCATATTTCTGATGATAATTTCTGCATTGGTTGGATTCTATTTAAGGAATTTGATTACTGTAAATTCTGAAACGTCTTCACAATCAGTTATAATGAATATGGAAGTGACAACAGCTCGAATTGTTCCTGAGAAGAATCATGATGGGATTATGCAGGCGCCTCTTGGAACTGTCATTGATATTGCAAAAGAAATTCCAAAATTCTTCTTTCTGTTGGGATCTAAATTGCTAATTCGTCAGGAAGAAAATACATCAATAGTAACAAATGTGTTCTCAGTAACTGAGCAGAATTGAAGCAATTGAACATTATGCTTAACGCAGTATTAAAAGAATTTATTGTTGATTGTTGACACTCACCTGACATATGTTTGAAAATGTTGAAATGACATTGATTTTTTTCAAATAAACTTTTATAATTTATAAATTTTTAAATATTCAGTCAACAAACGTGTCTTTGTTAAAAGTAAAAAGTTTTTGTTGATCGTGATAAAAGCAGTGAAAATGTGAAGAATTTCATCAATTCACATTAAAACTTAACTTAAGAATCATGAAAATTTTGGTCGCTTTTCTTGGAGTTTGCTTTGTGCAAACAATTCTTGCATCATCAGCACTTCCTGAGAGTAATTCAATTGACAAGACTGAAGAAAAATCACCAACTGATTCAGATTACAAACCAGTACAAAATGTTGTCGCTGCAGTTTATCAAAGAGCCATGCTTCAAGCACTTCAAGCCAAAGTTACTGAGCTTCATAAAAAGCTTTCAACTGGAGAAAATGCTGTGCCAGCAGCAATGGACATTTTAAAAATTACACTTTTGTCTCATCCAGCTCAGGAAGCTGTTCGTCGAGCTGCTGAACATATCATAAATGCAATGGCACCTGAACTAAAAAAGTTCACAAATGATGAGAATTATCCAATAGAATCAAGAACAACAACACCAAATCCTTCCAATAAGCAGTAATGTTAATTCTTTCATTTTGATCTTTAATGATGCACCAAATTTAATATTGAAAATAAAAAAGAACTTAAAATTGTCACTTTTAAGGCAAAAGTTTATCGCTTCTTTCCTTTGCTCTTTTTTCCTCCAGTTTGCTGTTGACTTGTAGATTGTGCTGGCAATTCACCTCCTTTCGGATTAGCAATTCGAGATTTAAGTTGTGGAATCATTCCACCAATATATTTTAAAATTTCTCTTCTTGTTGCTAAATCAGGATTGATTGGAGTTCCATCTTCATGTTTGATTTGAACCCGAACTCGTCCTCGATGAAGTATTTCCTAAAAGTATTTAATTTGTTATCGCACAAGTCTACGAATCAATTTTTAGTTTTTCTTACTTTGCTCCTTTCTTTCGGATAAATTTTGTTCTCGATAACAAGATTCATGTTTGCGGCAGTGAGAACATCTTTAATTTCTTGATAGGTAGGATTTTCTATGCAATATTCTTTTGGTACTTTTCGACCTTCTTGTACACTTTTCTTTGCATCGAGATATGCTGGATATATGCAAATGAATCTACAAAAAAAGAATTTATTATGAATAAATTTTTCTGAGTTACATTTTGAATTTTAATTCAAAAATACCTTTCACGATCTGTATGTTTCAAGCTTGGATGGAAAGGTGTAAGAGGAACATGAGCTTGAGCCATAATTCAATCTTATCAGTACGCAGGATACAATAGAATTCACTTTTTATTATTATTCAACTTTAAAGTCGAATCCACGTTACCAAAATATTGCAAACAAACTGAATTCAAACCGAACATTCACTTTCTGAACAGTCTGGAATTTTTCGCTTCAATTCGAAATTCATTCAATTCTTGTTCATGTGCTTTCAAATCATTCCATGTCCAATAACAATAAACAAATATCAAATTATTATATTGAAAATTCATTTAATGTCATCCACAAGAGCTGTTATTCCAATTCAAGGAAGAAAATTAAATAAAATTTCGAATCATGTCAGACTGTCAAAACTTAGTCGACTCCATTCTTCATAGAAATCATAGCTATTAAGAATTCTTGAATTAAATTTCCACCAAATCATTTAAAAATTAGTTTCAATTCAATCCTCCCACTGATCGCATGGAGAAATTCAATATGAACGATTTCAATGAAATTCTTGAAAAGTGTAAAGATCAATCGCAACAGAAAAAGCAAGATCAGGTGAGACATGAAAACTTGTTTGTAATCAACTGTTTTTATTGTGATTTTCTGATGATTAACATAAACTTCATGTGTAAATGACGATGCGACTTATTTTTAGACACTGCTACAACCATTTGTGTACATTCAACAAATTCCAGGAAAGCAAGTTCGCTCAAAACTCGGACTTGCTTTTAATTTCTGGCTAAACATCCCTCAAGACAAGCTCGCCGCGATCAGTGAAGTTGTTCAAATGCTTCATAACTCCAGCTTGCTGTAAGTTCACCTTGATTTTTTCTTCGTTGAATATCGCTGTTTACGTAAAATTAATGTAATAACAATCAAGTTTAAGCATCGTTCGCTATGACGAAGATCGTTATGATTCAAATATTTGTTTACATTAGAGGATCAATTGCACAAACAAACAGCTTCAAATAACAAATCATTGTCAGTTTGCTATTTTTCTAACGCTTTTGATGTTTTTCTTAATTTCAAACATTTCCAGTATTGATGACATTGAGGATAACTCTATTTTAAGAAGAGGAATTCCTGTCGCTCATTCAATTTACGGTGTTGCTAGCACAATCAACTCTGCCAATTACGTATTGTTCCTAGCATTAGAAAAAGTTCAACTTCTTGGTCATCCTGATGCGACAAAAGTATACACTGAACAGTTACTCGAACTTCATCGTGGACAAGGAATGGAAATTTACTGGCGAGATAATTTTCTTTGTCCAGAAGAATCCGAGTACAAGCTCATGACAATCAGGAAAACTGGTGGACTCTTCATGCTAGCAATCAGATTAATGCTTCTTTTTAGTGATAACAAAAAAGATTTTACTAAACTTACAGCCTTACTCGGTGAGTGACAAATGATTTTTTTTTTCTTCTTTTTCATAATTTCTTAACTTTTTTATCATTATCTTAGGTTTATATTTTCAAATACGTGATGACTATTGTAACTTAAGCCTTAAAGAGTACTCGGAGAATAAGAGCTTTTGTGAAGATTTAACAGAAGGAAAGTTTAGTTTTCCAATAATTCACGCCATTCAAACACAGAATGAGGATAAACAAGTTCTTCGTAAGTATTTCTCTATCTTTAATCTCACATTTGACAATGAACTAAGTTCAATGACTTTTAAGATATTCTGAGACAAAGAACACGTGACGTTGAAGTGAAGAAGTATTGCGTTTCATTGCTTGAGAAGCTTGGAAGTTTCAAGTACACACGTGAAACTCTTGAAGCTTTAGATAAAGAAGCAAGAAACGAAGTTCAACTGCTTGGTCCAAATCCAATAATGAATGCATTGCTCGATGAATTACTGAGTTGGAGGACAAGTAGCGATTGAGAAAAGCTTAATGATCGCCCTCCAATCAAGAAACCACGATTGAAATAATTTCTAAGTTAAGTTTTATTTTTCTCATTAAATTTGATGGCAAGAAATCCGATTTTTTAAATTGTGAATCATTCTTGGATACGAACCTGAAACATACGACTTTTATTATCGTATCTCGAATGTCTGTAATTGAACAAATTAGCAAAAATGTTCTTTTTATATATCAGTATCAATTAAAAGTTAAGTTCGGTTGGTAAATAACTGAAAAAAGAATTTTTTATTTTTCTATTTCTTTATAAATCGAATATTTTCCAATGTTCTTTATTTGATGTTTTAATTAAATGTCTTCTCAAAGAGAATGAATGCCAATTGAAAGCAATTCGTTGTCGTAATGAAACTCAAGAATATAAAATAAATTGATTGATTGATGTTAACTAATTGTATTGTTTAAGAAGCATATAATCGAATTTAAATGTAAGATTGCACTCAAATATATAAAGAAACTATTTAAAATGAAGTTCTAGTCGTAAACACGATTAATAAATCTATTTTTTTAAAGCATGCTTTTAAATACAAAGTATTGGAAGCCTCAAAATCGAGATAATCGCACAATGTGGCCAAAGCCTGATACTTTCTAAGAAACATCTCGTAAGACTTCAATAAACAGTAAATATTTAAGTTGATAAAATGTCTGGTGGTTAATTAAAACATAACTTTTGATAGAATAAAAATGTTGCACAATTTTTCTTTTCTAAGAAATCTTTATGAAATAAAAAAAAGTCTTTTATTTAAAACATCAACATGTGGAATGCGAAATTGTCGTTTTTTAATGGAGAATCTTTCATATTTTTTTTATTTCGATTTCTTCCCGAAGCACAACGTCGTTAATGAGTCTTTCCAGCTTTCATTACTTTTCGAATTATCGGCATAAAATAATTTATGAATCAGCACATCGTTACTTCTTGGTAGCATCAAAGTAATTGGAAGATGTTCTTTAAGCACTGAATGATGAATGACCAATGATTGAAGTGACGAGAATTCCTTCGATTGTCGTTTAAATCGAAATCCTTTCTGTGTTCTTTCGATTAAGTAATGTGAAAGTTTTGGTGGCTCCAATGGTGTAATCCGCATTGATATTTAATGCAAAATATTTTTTATTTGATTCACTTTGTCGGACAAGAAATGATCCTGGAATTTGTTGGAGAAGAATTTCGAGAGAAATTTCTCGTGGTAAGCCAGCTTGGAACCAAGAAACATCTTTTAATTCATCTTGTTCCTTCTGAGTCAGTAGCGGAATTTTCTCAGGCCACACTGAAGTGTAAATTATTCCATTCGACACTAAATTGCGATAATTCTCATTTGAATAATTTCTACTTAAAGTGCAGTCAAGCGATGGTGCAGACGGACGTTGTTCTGAATTTATATTCTTTGGAACCAACAATTCTATGCACTCTGATTTTTTCCGACTCATTATTAATCCATTTGACCGTTCATATCGCAGTGCAAACTGGCAAAGACTGCCGCATATTGATTTACTGATGCAAACTAATGAAATGTTCAAAGGGTTGATGAAGTTGTAAGTGTGAAAAATTACGTGCTTAAGTGGTGAACGCGCCATTCTAGACATCTTTCATAGTGATGTTTTATAGTTGTGTAATAATTAATTTCTTATGGTTGTTAAATCATCTAACAGCTTGAAATCTAATAAAAACAAGTTTCCCATTGACATGTTTAATTAATAAAGTGAAAGATAAATAATTTTCTATTTATTTATTTTATTTTATTGCAACTCAAAATGATATCCACAAAACAAAATTAAATCAAATAAAAAAACATACACAAAAGATAAAAGTCAAGTAAAATCTAAAACAAACATCAAATTCAATTTTCTGCATTCGAAGCATAAGATTTGTTTTTCAATTATTGACTAGTTGAAATTGAAATTTAATTAAAAATAATTGAATAACAAGTTTGGGAAGTTAGAGTAAGCAGTACAAATGGGGAGAACATTTATTGGATTGTTATTCAAAAGCTTCGAGAAATGAAAGCAACAAGTTGACTGCATGTTTGCTTTTCCTCTGTCGCTTAAGTATGATAACGAAATAAAGTTTTTCCTTCATTTCCCCTCGATTTTTCCCTTCAATTAGATGTTTAAGACGTGACTGCTTTTGATAGCAGAGAGAAAAAGAGAAAAAAAATAATTAAATAATGTTTAAACGACGACGTCGACAATCAGCAAAATAAGAGGGAAACGCAGATATTTTATACAATATTATCACTTCGTTGATGAATATACAAGCAAGCAAAAAAATAATTGAAATAATTTATTTAACTTTCATTATTTTCTTCTTCTTTCAACACGGACGTTTTCTGGTTTCCTTTCGCCACCCACCGACCCACCGACCCACCAAAACAACTATAAATTTCACTTAAATCCATAATTTTCATTTAATAAACCACAGATTGTCTAAGTCGTCCAACTCGTGACGTTGTTGAATCTCATGTTGACGTGGTAAATTTAATGGGATGGGAAGAAGTTCTTTCATAACAGAGTGATGTGTAATCAGCGCTCGTAATGATGAAAATTCCTTCGTGAATCCCTGTAAGTCAGCAACAAAGAAAAAAAAGAAGAAAAAGGAAAAACGAGAAAGTTTTGTAATTAAAAAAGATTTTTAATGAATTATGAGATTGTGAAGCAGAAAACGAATTGTTATTAAATGGTTTAATCGCTTACCTTGATTTTGAAGCCGCGTTGCGTTCGCATAATTAAGTAATGTGCTACCTTAGGGGCTGGTGGCGGCACACGCAATGAGAGTGCAAAGCAACCCATTTTCGATTCACTTTGACGAACAAGAAATGCTCCCGGATTTTGTCTTGAAAGAATTTCAAGTGAAATTTCCCGTGGAAGGCCGGCTTGAAACCATGGAGCGCCTTTCAAATCATTCTGTTCAGTTAAGCTTAAGGCATCATTTCGTAATGGTAGAATTGGTGGAATGAGATTCACTCCATTAGTGGGAGAAGGTGGTTCACTGCTAAAGTTTTTCTTATAATCAAACTCACAAAAGTTCGTCTCATTATAATTAGTGCTCGCATTGTTATAACACGTGTTGAAGTTTGTTGACTTTTCGCTTGCATGGACAGTCGCCGATGTTGTTATAATGTTCGACGACGTCTCTGATGATGAACGTTTAAGTGTGGTGAGGGGAATTGCGTTGTTGATTGATGACAATGGATAATGCATTTGAAATGTTTGACGATTAAATGATTGCTTGCATGAGTCACCGAATCTATTTGTTATGAGCTTTTCGGAATCACAAATTGCTTCGTTCACGTAGCCGTCGGAAATTGTTTGTATCGAGTCTGATGATGTGTTGGATGACGTTTTGTTATGGACCAATGGTCGACTATCATCAGTGAATCTCAAAATTCCCATTGCCAAACGCTTCACCTTTAAGAGAAACGAAAGCAACACCTGAATATTAATTGAGATTGCAATTCACTGAATCCCTAACTATGGATAGTACTTACTAATGGTGGCTTTTCGAGAATCCTTCGACAGTTGTTGAGTTCAGTTGGTGAATTTCCTTCGTCAGAACTTGTTGTCGATGGCGCTTCTACGTAATTGTCGTTGAGATTTCTTTGAAAAAGATTGAACTTCAAGGCATTGATGTTCGACGAAGAGTGAAAGGTGGGTTTGGGTTGAGTGATGACGTTTGTTGGACTCAATGCATTACGTTCAAATTGCATTCTGAAAATAATGATGAATGGAGAAATTATAAGTTGAGTCATTAAATTATCACAGACTTTAATTGAGATGTTTTGTTGCTAATTAAATTAGTTCATTCATCCGGATTTCCCACCCACTCAATTCAATTCAGACATAAAAAAGAAAGAGCGAAACATATTCAATTGGTAATCGATTCAATTTGTGTTTAAATATTTGAAAACTCATGAGAATTGAAAATTGTTTGCTGAACGACTTTTCAAGTATATTTGCTTAAGCTCTTATTCAAGTTTGCTTAAAAAATTCTATTCGATTGAGTTGTTTAATTTCAAATTTAACTTTAAGCTTTTTCTTGCCATTCGTGAATACTTAAATTTGATAAAGAAGAAATTTTTCTATTGTTGCATTGTGAAAAAGTTTTTCTCTTATTGTGAAAAACTTGCTGTTTATGTAACCGAAAATTTTGTCTTGTAGTTAAAAGAAGTTGTTAGCTATCTGCCATCTTTCTGAATTAAAGTACTCAACATGGCAAATTTATTTAATTCAAAAGTTTTCCTTGTTCATGAGTATTTCTTAATTGGAATTTTCTTTGAATTTTCATTTTCTGTTTTGAATGCCTTTCGAGTGTTTGTCTCCCTTTTCAATGTCCAAGTGCTTTGGTGCCTAGCGGGTATTTCTATCAATGCTATTTTCCGACAAACCACCCTTCAATTTCACTCTCCATATTTATTTATTTTTCATAAAAAGAAAGGAAATTTCATTTCCTCTGGATGAATACTCGAGAGTTGATAATATTAAATAATAAGTTGAAGAAAAATGTTCGAATAAATAATGGAATTGGTCGAGAAGAAAACTTCCGTCTTTACTCGATTGTTCGCAACAACAAAAGAGTTCATTGTATTGTTATAATTCGAATTGAAACTAATTGAACATCTTTTTCAATCAATTCCATGGTTAATTTATTTAACAGCATGAAAACAAGAAATTTAATGTCACATATCATCCCCGAACCAATCAAAGACTCCTTCAGACATTTATTTATTCATTCATAATTTTTTTCCTTTTTTATATTAAGAAATACGATTGCTTCAAATTACTTTTTAAACAATAAAAATTCCACGGATTTCTTTTTACCCATGATGAAATCATCAACTTTCTTCTTCTTTTTTAAATAAGGAATGTAAAAAAAAGTCATGAAGCGCGAACAAAATTTATTATCATCTTGATACGAAATTGCATCAGAAAATATTTTTGGGTAAAAAGATGAAAAACTTCTAAAAGATGTTTTGATAATGAAAGCAAATTTTTTGTTTTCACTTGTTCGCGAAGAACTTCATTACATCTTGATTAAGAACACGAAGGTATGCGCTAGAAGTTTATCGAGCAGAAAATGTGCTTGAGTCTTCATAATTTAATTATAGCTTCCTTCGTCTTCACTTTGTAAATTTATTTGGAAGTAATTCGTCAAATATCAGTTGAATGATTCTTCCTTTCCCCCTCAGCTTGCTACTTACGACTTAATTGTACAATAACACTTGTGTTCAAAGTTCTTTAACTCAATATTCGCTTTCGAATTACACAGGAAGATTCTCCTTCACTCAAATAGAAACAAATTGTGGTTAATTTAATGTGAGTTGTTTCTGTTTGTCTTCTCAATCGCATTTATTTTTATACATTAAACATTCTTGTCGTTGAAGAATTTCCAATAAAAGAAATTTTCGAGGGATATTCTTGTCGAAAACAAGATCATCGGAAAATGTATTCAGTTGACCCTTAGATTCCAAACTTGGAAGTTCTTGCAGAGTTTGCTAGCAAAACAATATTAATTTTATAAATATTTCTAGATAAGAGACGTTTATCTTTCTCCATTTATTCCTTGATAAATATTTTTCAATAAATCCTATAAAAAGATGAGAAAAGGATTCTTGGAATTCTTCAATACTCGAACCTTTTCAAATAACAAGCATTCTATCTTAAAGCAACGTCAGGTGTCTTCAATGATTCTTCGAAATTCCTTAACTTGCCGCCCCCGCACTTTTCATGAAATCTGCATTTTGTTGTTTTCTCCCCTTTTTTCCGGCCATCAAGCATAATGTTTCGTGACGACGCATTATTCTGTATCAAACGAGGGTTTCTCCGGCAATTTCGAGAATTGAATCGAAAGCGTGTTACTGGCAACATAATTTTTTAACAGAGAAGAAAAGAATAATATTCCGCATTTTAAAGGAAAAGCACATTCGTCTTCCGTTCAAATGGGACGATACAAATGTAACTCATAAACTAAAGTTGGGGAGATTCTCAACAGCAACTGATTTTTATATTTTTTTTTTCATTCTTTCTCCATCGGAAAGAAAACGTCCATAAATTTTCACCAGAAAGATTATTGTAAAAGTTTTTTTCTCTTTTGCTTCTTATTTCTTCGAAGTTTCTTCCATCAGACCGGAAGGAAAGTCTTCGCTGTCAATAAATAACATAGCGAAACTCTTTGATATTGTTCAGACATTCGAGTACATGCTCATCCTTAAAAATTAAATTTTATGAGCGTGTGCTTTAGCAAAAAATTTATGGATTTTTAAACGGATCGCAAGGCAGATTTATGAGTGTTTATTGTTCAATTCAAGACGGTGCCGTCCTCGATATTTTCATCTTCTTTTCTTTTACTTCTTGCCAAAACGTGATTTATTTGCTTTTAGCAGCGAAATGAGGGAAGAAATTCTTTCATTGAGATTCTTTTGAGTGAAAGTGGATTGAGAACATCACCCAGGTGATATTCAACTGCTTAAAATTCTTTTTTACACTTCAATTGGTACACAGATGTATGTTTGAATGAATAAATGCAAAGTGTAGAGATATGTGAAGTCTCTCAAGTACAAAATCATTTCCATATATTCCCTCGTCATCGTGAATTATATTGACATTAATACTGGATGAATTCTGAACTCACTTCAACAACTTGTTTCTATGTTCATGCAGAATAAGATGAGAGCGAGAGAAGACAGCACGAAATCATCATGTTCAACCCTCTCTCGAGTAATCAATGATCTGAAATCTTGCAAATTGATTTTGTGATTTGCAAAACACTGAAGGGTTCCAAAGCAAAATCACTTCGATGTTTTCACTTAGAATTCTGTAGCAAGAAAACTAAGGGGAAGAAATTTTTATATCAATTTCAAATGCAATTTCATGCTTCTTTATCTAATCAATTGGAGGAATGTCAACAACGTTCGTTTATTCGTTGTCTTGTGGTTGGTGGAAATATTTTTCTTTGCATAATCAGCAAGAATTTACTCTTTTGCATGACCTTTCATTGACTCAGTTTCAATTTCTTCAGCGCCCTCATTTCTTCTCCTCCACAAGGAAAGTAAGATTTTATTACAAATGTTGTAACATGTTGTTTCATCGCAACTAAATGAGCTTTAATGTCGTGTCAGAGTTCAACAAGGAGAATTGAAATGACTACAAAAACAAAACAAGAAAAATCTCTGAAAGATTGTCATGAAATCGCGTTCGCTCTTAAAAATAAAACATTTTTTATTATCGAGGCATATTGCAGCGAAGCTATTAAAAATAAAAATCCGAACTTTATTGTTTTAATTCGCCATCAAAAATGGAAATAATTTTTATACATTTTTTGTCGTCGGATGTCATTATTTTGTAAATTTAATAACAGAGCGTCAGCTTTCACAACACGTTAAATGAAAATTTCATGAGATGAAGGCGTCGATAAGGTGTTTTTCGTTAGACAGCAGCGTCAATAGCCTTTTGTCTAAACATTTAGCGTTCAAATATTCATTTCGGGATGTTGCACATTCACTGTCTGATATTTTCTTTATTCCAATAAAATTAAACATTTTGCATCCTTAAAAAGATTCTTCGACGTGCAAAAGTCATCAAATAAATTTTCGAAAATCAATTGACAGTCAAATAGCCCCCCCAACGGTATTGATCGGAATTTCCAATCAACAGTGGAGGTTTCTCTTTAACATCAAAATAAACTCATTCACATAATGATGAACAATTTATTGTTGCAAAAGTTTTTTCAAATTTTGTCTGAAACCCCAGGCCAGGATAATTCAAGTCAGACTATTTCATAAACTGACTGTTTGTATGCCACTTTAATGGCTTTGTCTTGCTCGCTCAGCGTTTAATAAAAGTGTCAATGTTTATTTACGAAATTTCATTTAATAAATTTCATTATATTGCATTGGATCTCGTTACAGCAAACCGTGACGATGATGATGATATTGTTTGTATTTCATGAGCTCAGTTCACTCTCGTTTCGGTTGAATGTGCTTCAATGACACCAAACAAGGAAAGTGAAAGAAAGAAAAATGAAAACAACAAAATATTAATTACATTTTGCTCGATTCTTTCAAAATAAACAACGATATGATACTTTGTGATTCACAAGAATTATTACGAAATTAATATGCTGCTGAGTTGGACACGAGAATCAATTGAAACAAATTAATTTTGACTTCAAAACTTCATCTCCAGACCAGCATCTCGTCAGTTTGTTTGTCATTCAATTCAAAGCAAATTGATGAAAATTCTATGAAGTAATGAGAAAGGTTGTCATAGTTTTAGAAATTTATTTTTAAATTCTCTCGTCATTGTCGTGAAATAATTAATGACGAGTTAATTAAAAGTTGTTGATGTGTTAACAAAATGTCATAGAAACAAATGAAATTATGAAAGAATTTTATCATTTAATGTTGATTATAATGAATTGTCTCTGCCTGCCCTGTCAGTCCTCTGTCGTCTCGAATGAACATAAATGTTAACAGCCAATAATAATTTTTATTATAAGTAGGAAGTGAGTTGAGTATTCTTCATGCTTCGAAAATCCCTTTTTATTGCATCATAGACATTAACTGGACTTTTATCCTAAGTGGATAAAAGAAAGCTTAGTCGTCGTTACGAAAACTTAAGAACTGAGAGAGGGAAATTGTGAATTATAAATGTGCATTAAACAAAAACTTCTGCAACGAGTCCGAGTGCATTTTATTTTAATGCAGAAAATTTATTTCATGGCAGAGAAAGCATGAAAGGACATTTCATTACGTAACTCTTAAATGAAAATCTCGTTTTACTTTCTTCACTTTAAAAGAGTCTTTGCACCATTGCAATGCATTGAGTGTTATGTTGAGAAAATGTTGAAATTATTCAACAATAGCCAAAACATCATTTCAGGAATTTTTAATTATAATCTCCAACAAAAATTTCTCCACCCTCATACATTTTAAATAAAACCAAACGAAGATGGAATAAAATGCGATTTGCAAGGATGTTTCGTATCATGGGTTTAATTTTGATTCCTCGAGGTATGAACAGGGAAGGTTGCTCATTGTATAAATTATGTGGCTGCTGTGCAACAAAAGATTTCAAAATATTTGCTCCTTCTTGTTGGAATTCCAATAGTTCATTGTTCGTATTTACAATTTTCGGATAAAAATTGCTTGCTTTTAAATAAAAAAAATCTCCTGGCATCGCAAACATTACATTTAGATACCAACATTGCAATGTTTGGATGGTCAGTTGAATAGAAAAATTGAATACTTAGAAATTCCTTTAAATAACTCTATTTTTGATCCAGACCACCACCGACTTTGCATGAAAAATTCGCAACGAGTGAAACATTGCCAAGAGAAGAAGATTAAAAATTTGCCATGGTCGAAAATAATTAAAAATGTAAAGCTTCTTACTTTCGTCTGTTGCATTCATTACAAAGCTGGCAACTGATGGTGAACATACGTGGATGGCGGCAACCTTAAATTAACAGCTCTTAAGTGGATTTGCATCAATTCATATGACGTAAGGAATCAGAAATTTTTAAAAAATTCACATTCGTGTTTAATTAATGATTCAGTGCTGATGACATGAAACATGCAAGCCGCGCGCTTCTGCTTGATGAAAAGTTTTTGCGATTAAATTTCTGTCTTCTTAATTATCTCACTAATTGATTTTTTCGATTTTCTGTATAAATTGATTATTCTCGATTCACTCATCGGATTTCAATCGATCGATAATTTGCATTTTTTATTTCTTTCATAATGAAATTATTGTGAAAAAAATGGGATCAGCAGAAAAAAATTAACATCATCAACAGTGGAGAGAATCAAGCTATAAAAAGTCGTGGTGGCGATTTGGTAAAACGACCTGGTAAATGGTAATGCGAGAACAGAAACCAGATTGGACACCTGACATAAAATTTTATATTTCAAATTCAGATTTCATTCGACAGTAAATTTAGAACTGACGACTTCAATTTTGTTCTTCGCTTTTATACTTTCAATAGCAAATTGAAATTGCCAGAAATTCATTTTAACGACGAAACATTTATGAATGCTTCAAAGTAATTCGCTTATTTAACCTTGCACACCTCTCAATAAGAATCCACAACCGCACAATTTAAAATGGTGCAACAAACAATTCAAAATGAATTCATAATAACAAAACCTTCATCAATATGAGTCAAAAGTTTTGACTTCATTTATTGATATCAACGTTGATTGCAGAGAAATTTGCATTAAATCGATTTTTTTTCATCGACATGTCCTTTGATGTTTTCCACAATAAATTACGAGAGATTTTCTGACGCAGTTTGGTTTACGCTGTGATGCATCCGATTTTCCATATAAATAACTTATTCGTCCCGCAGTTTAAAACAAAAAAAAAGGAATAAATAAATAAAGTAATAAATTCGGATGAACATCAAAAATACACGAGGGGGTAATGGAGATGGGAAGAGTTGTAGCACCAGTTGCATGATGACACGGAATGGAACGAGAAATCGGCTGCACTTTGAACATGAACATTTATGGTCTCGAATTTCAGCTAATAAGTGCTCATGCTCTCGATACAGTAATAAAATGCATATTTCCACAGCACATTTAATCATGAGCAGTTTAAAGTAAGGTATAAATTAAAATTCTTTCATTTATGCTTAGCCGGTGGCTTTTGTTGTGTGCTGTGGCCTCATCACAAGTGCACACGATTTCCATTGCGGAAAAGTAAACAAAGTAACCATCAAACACAATATCCGAATGCTATTTTGCATAAATATGCATGTCGCTTTCGACAAAGTTCACGAAAAAATAAAAATATGCAAAATAAAAGCCGGGAATTCATTTCAGCTGGTCGCCAGAGAACAAAACAGTCAAGCAGCAAAAAGTGATTCAAGTTGTGGAATTTTAAAATCAACGCTGCATGTGAGAGTTCAAGAAGGAAAAAGAAAAGTCGACGGGAAGCAAATAAACAATAAAGAGAAGAAGGAATATCGAGTCGAACGTGCATGATTGGATGCTTGATTGGGTCTGTGAGAATGTTTGCGGTTTATTGATATTTGATTAAAGTTCTTCTTTGTTTTTGTTTTCTCCTCTCAAATAATCTTCGAAATCATTTCGGCTTCGTCTAAAAGGTAAAATCTTCAACTTTAACTCAATATAATCGATAGACTCGCTTATTTACATCAATTATCAAGGGTTTCAATCGAACATCTTCAACCACATTGAATTACTATCAATTTGAGGCTAAACATTGTTGCGGTTTGTCGTTTACAGACTTTGAGATTTTCCTTTTGATGTTTTAGGAAATTTTAACAAATTTTAACATGTCTGAATGTGAAAACATAAAAGATTAGTTTAGGATGGTTTACAAAGTATTTCGAATAAAGTAAATCAATAAAAATTTCTCATATTGGTCAATTAAGAATATTTCAACAAATTTTGTGTTGTTTTTTGCACAACGATTCATCATTGAAGTAAACAAAATCCAGCAAACGATTGAAAAATTCAACCCTCTTGTGCTAATCAAATAAAATGTCTCTCTGACTGCAAAGCCATTGAAATGAACTCCGTAGATCGAATTTCCAAATGAAAATGTCAAAACTGTGCCCATATGGTTTGGTTTTATGTTGTTTTCCATCATGTCTGTGAAAGTGCATCGAAACAAAAAGCTTTTGTGAGTGTCGGAAATTTATGTTGAAATTCTTTTGTAAATTCTAATGAATAGAACATGAATTGAGATTCTCATTGCAACCTTTTAACATCTGTAGCATCAAGTTTTGGTGTAGGTTGAGTTTGGAATTAAGATACAAGTAACTTGTTCAAAGCTTACGATGAAAACTTTTGTCATAATTTCTTTACATGATCTCTAAAGAAACAACATAAATTGCATGCTTTGGAAACATCTATTCAGAATATGCACATAAATATGTGTAAGTTGCTCATTTACAAAATAAAGATTCCAAGTCAAACTCAAACATGTGTGAACAGCAGGAAATCTATGAAATGTTCTTTGCAACTATGTGGACACATTGTTAACATATAACCGACTTGACATACATTTCCCTCTTCGATGATGGTGTTGTACAATTTTCGGAAGTCATATAATCGGAGAATCATAACCAAACCAACCCACCATCATTGACACATTAAAATGTCAAGTTTTCGAGGAAGTATTTCCATTACATACAAAGATTCTCAATTCAAGAATCGTTTTTCAATTCTTGTTAAACTTTAAAAGCATCCAAACAATGAGTTCAACTGCAAAAAATTGAACAATTTGCAATCAACAACAAGAGATTTAAGATTTATGGATGGCAAGATTGTGAAGAGAATAAGAACAGTTTTTCCATTCATGAAAGATACTTTACATTGTATCATCATTTGTTTAGCAACAAATTACATGCTGAGAAGCATAAAGAAAAAGAAAATACCGGTAGAAAGACGAAAGACAAAAAAAAGAAGAACTGACACACATTTTCTGCATTCATCCGTGCGCACACACCGCGATTATGTCGACCATAAAAATAGTTAATAATCTTTTAGGTTTGAGTGTTTCATGGTTGAGGAATAAATCAGTCGCGATTAATGATCGCGATTAAAAGTGATGGAGTCGTAAAATATCGTAATACTCACTACACTACACTCAGTGCATGGCTAACAGGCGAATAATTAAATTCTCATGATCGTCTTTCTCGCAGAATAGACACGGAAAATGGCGCAGTTAATTCCCTGTTAAGCATCTTTACAAAACCGCCGTATAAATAATTATTTTATATATGTTTCAAAATGATTCTCGGCTTGTTTCGTTGCCGCTTTTCTTCTTGGCTCTTGCAGCTTCAAGTAATTAATGTCTATGATGAATACATAAATAAGCGAGCTGAATTTGAAGAAAAAAAAAACAAATGTGGAAAAAATGAGAGCTGCTTGTTTGCAAATGAAGGCATTTAACGATCTTATAACTTATGCATTATGTGTAGAATTTTGTTGGAATCTTTTCTTCTTTTTCTCTTCATTTATTTTATGAAATAAATTGAAGGACGTGAAGAGTAGAGTCAACCTGCATTCAATTGTTTTTAAATATGCGATGCAAACGGTTATTCGAGTGCAACTTCCCCATTAAACAACATTTTATTAAAATTCAAAAGAAATGTAATAATTTTTGTTATTTAGAATTGATTCGTATCTCACTTGGCGAGTTTGTTTTGTTTTTTTCTTGCTTTTCTCTTTTTCAGCTGACTTAAATAAATTATCATGTAACGTTCTTCCCTCGAAACTTTATCTCTTGCTTTGCTAAGTTACTGACTGCAATGTTTCACTTGCATCAATAATTTATATCTAAAACAATCATTAACAAGCATAGAGTGCAAGAGAAAATGTTTATGTATGTCGGAATGGCAGGTGGGAGGCTAGTAAAGTGGCCGTGTAATTGATTCGCCTTTTCTTCTTATTTGCATCAAATCGATTCTGACTGGTTCAGAGGTTGAACAAATGCATTAAATCGAATCAAAATGCCAAGCCTTGATTCACATAAACGTTAATGTTAATCGTGTGAGTCGATATGCAAATAAAAGCACTTAATCAGCGAGAGTCGACGAGAAAAAAAGAAAAAAGTTTTTTTATTGATCACCTCATAATATTAATGTTGCTTTTTAAAAAAATGTTGTGGTAATTAAAACTTTAACATTTCCAGCAATTTCTCATTCGATTCATTGGCAAGTGCAACAAACTAAGTAAACAAAATTTTTCCATTAAATTCTTCTCTTTTTTTATTATCTTTTTTTTCTCTTACAATTGTTATAAAAATGAAATTTAAGAGAAAAAAAAAGAAGCAAAAAAAAAATAAATTGAAGAATTCTTGAAAAACAAAAAAAAAAGCTCATAACATACTCTGCATGACTTAGAAATGCGATTTAATGAAATATTTTATTACTCATTTTTTGTTAAATTACGACCCATATGCTAAGCGAGTGAGTGAGATGAGAATGAAAGGTACGTGTGCTTGTATCAGCAGTAGAAGAATTTACTTCTCCTTTTTAGCATAAAACCTCCATTGCAATGATCTGTTTATGAATAAATTACCGGCTGAATTATTAAATATTCAGCAAGTGTATGCAATATTTTACACTTGCCGATATCCTGGAGCGGTTTTATGGAAGTCGAGGATGGATGAGCTGAAACCTGAAACAGTTTTTGAAAAGCTTTTTAGTATTCCTAAAATCCAAATTTTTTTCTTCCATAATTTAGTCATTTTGTGTTCGAATAAGAAAAGCCTCAACTTGATCATCGATAACTGAGGTTAATCAAATTCCTTTGCATTTTCATTTTATTGCAATTTGCAACCTCAACTTCAACCCAACGAAGCGGTTGCATTCATTGCTTCAATCTTTCTTTCTTTTTTCAATAAACATCTTTCGAAAGCAGTTGAGTAACAAGAAGGAAGGAAATTGCAGCAAATTTATGAAATTTATGCACACAAGTTGAACGTGGAGATAAATTTCATTCGAAGAAGGAAAGAAAGCATCGACAAGTTGATATTAAATATATTCATAAGTTAAATAAAAAAATATTATCGAAACTCGCTCACGAGAAGATCATTGGAGAGACTACAATAAAGTTGAATCATGCACTTTAACACTTAATGCATCCAGAATTATAAATTTCAGGGAATGAAGATTAAAACTGGAAGTTTGTGTAATAAATTCTCAGATATGGAACTGAAATGAATGCAAATTCCAAGCCCTGACGCAATTACTTGCTAAAAAATAGCGTAACTAGTAAATAAAAATCACTCACAGAAAAATTGCATGCCTGTGAATGAGAAGTGAGGGTTAGAGATTGGATGATGATAAGCTTAGTCAGCTTCTTCATATTCAGAAGCTACTTAACTTGATTCTTTATCTTCTCTTTCATCCGCATCATGAATGCGTTGTGAAAATATTATTTCTGTGTAGTTGATTAAATGGAATGAAAGGAATTCGAGTCGCACAACTAATGATCCCCCATGGGCATCGAGCTCATCGGTTCTTTTAATGTCATTCCGTTGTCATCGTACAAAGTAAGTAGTTTCATAATCTCATGCAAGATGTTTTCACAAACCTAACTGACGATTGATCTTTCTTCTTTTGAGTCAAAGTACGATTCTTCTTTTGTATTTTAATGACTGCTATTGACCGTTCTTTGTCACAGCATGAAATCAAGTTCCGCAACTTCTCATAATGTCATTGATCACATTTGCGATTCTTCTTAACTTTGTTTCGTCTCGATATTCGATCTTCAAAATTGAAGAAATGATAAACTTAACCCAACATTCATTGTTGCTTCTCTCGTCTTATTCGACAACACCAAATAAAAAGAATTTAAACGAATGATCGATCAAAAGAATTGAATTATTGTTGACTTCAAATGGTCTTAGTTCGAGAAGTTTTACTTCTCATGGCGCCATTGAAAAGCGTTGAGTTTCTCACTGGGATATTTTTCTCATTGAATCGCAACAGTTTTTGTCATTTTGCGGTATTCCTGTGCTTATTCACTTTACCTTCTTTCTGATTTTGCATGACAGATATCGTTGATTTCTCATACATGTAATTAAACTTAATTCTTTACTTCTTCGAGGCAGGCCGTGTTAAAAAAAAGCTAACAAAACAGGAGAAAAAGAACAAAATTCAGTGAACACAACACAAGAAAAAATAAATTAAAAAAGTGACGAATCGTGATGATTTAATTGAAGTTTAAAGTAATTAAAATTCTTTCTTTCGTTTTATTTACTACCTTCCTCCACCTTCGTTTATCAAACTGAACCGATCCATTTCGTCTTTCTCATTGCATCAGTTTTGTCGTGTCGTATCAACAAAAACAAGAAACGACGAGAATGAAAATGAGGAGACAAACAAAGAACAGCGGGCGGGGGCATCGTCATAAAATTACAATCAACTCTAATTAAATTTATCCATGATACTGTCACTTTGAGTCATCTCTCTTCGTCTTCATCGTCGTTGCTTTTCATTACAAAATTTATTTAATGAAATTAAAGCAAAACAGTGAGAGAGCATCGAACAAAGTTATTTTGATGGGAGATTGTAATAAAATTGCCTTCGCCAGGATCGTGTATAATTTTACTCTGTGCAATTGATTGCATCAAGTTTCTCATGTGCTTGGGTTGTCGGTTCGATGTCGAAATCAGTTATAAATAAACTTCTCTCATTTCATTTATTTCTCATTCTTTCTATAAACTTGTGCATAATTATCGGCTAATTCGAGGTAAAACAAATATGTTTTATGGTTCTTTAATGCTTTGACATAGCAATACACAAAGTGAATTGTGAAATCATAAAAGCATCTGAATCTGAAGCTTATAATAATCATAATAATTTAGAGCAGTTTTTATCTTTTCTTGTTTTTTATTCAATTCGAGCTCTCGTTATTGCTTTTGCAAACCTTGGAAAAAGTTGAAAAATTTACTTCTAAGCAGCATTGCATTCAACTGCTTATACTAAATTATCTACTTCATGATGTTTCCTTCATTTCGAAGAATTATTCTCATTCTTCAATGTTGATAGATAAATATTTATGCAAAACTTTTTCTATTGAAAAGCACATCAAAAGAAAATTTTTGCCGAGAAATTTAAAATCAATTTTTTTTAATTGAAGAAATTTTTCTTAAAGTCTTCTTCTTTCAAATTTCCACAAAGCAAACAAGAAAGTTTCTGCAATCTTTATTCAGTAGAATGACAGTAAACAAAAGCTTTTTTATGAAAGTTTCAAAAGCTTTTTAATTATATGTCAGACTGTAGAAAAACAAAATTTCGTCTACAAAATTTCCATTTCTTTGCTTATTCTTCCAATTCACGATCTAAATCATTTCGTTTGAGTGTCAATAGCATTTATTTTGCTGCATGTGATGAATACTTAATTATTTTCGTTTATTCTTTTTAACTTTTAATAGCATTTAATGAAGACAATCATCCTTCGTGATGCACGGAATGGGAAAAAGCAATCGTAAGCCATCCATTAATCCGTGCAATTTTAAAATAGTGATTGAAGCTTCATTTACTGAAATAGATGTCAAAGAATCCTGAAATCAACCCCCACGTTAACTTCTTTAACTCATCATAGCTCAGCACAATTTTTCGTGGTTTCATAAAGTTCTGCAAATGATTTTCATGAAATAATTACACGATTTTCCTCGACCAAAACGTAGCAAATGTAGCTAAAGCAATTATCTTCTATTTACTTAGACGCCCATCGTAATTTAGAATAATTTATATGATTGTTAATTACGTTATAATATCGCAGAAAGCGAAAAGAAATGAAAAGAAAAGAGCGCAACATTAAATATTTGCACTTAATTCTCGTAAAATCGTCCATCATAATCTTTTTAATTGCCGTTAAACAGACGAAGTTTAATTTATTACATTTCATTTATTAATCGTCTTTAATCTTTGCATATATATGTATTCATTATGGTTGAGTAGATAACATAAAAGGCATGGGAAAAATTTAGCTAGGAGGATAATTAACCGTGTTAAATTTTCCTTTCGTTCTTCAGAATTAAACTAGTTAAATCTATTTTTTTAATAGTTTGATAAAAGAAGTGCATAAATTCACGAAGCAGATACATTTCTGTTACGAAAAAGTTAATGCATGTACAGTTCATGTAGTTTTTGTCGGTGGAGATTTATTTTGCAAGTGAGTAATGTTCTCTCTCTGCTAAGAACTTACATAGCTATTACCAGTGAAAAAGGAAGGAGAAAAAATGAAATGCAAACGAGAGCAATGTTGAACTCATACGTGAAACATGAAACGAAACTACATGTCGCTACATGAAAGAAGCAAAAGTAAAGAGTTGAGAGATTATGAAGAAAATGAAATTGTAAAAATATAGCACGGCAGGAAAGTTGGAAACTGTAACATTTTGTTTGCTAAATTATTGCAGTTGCTTTTCTTCATAATCTACATTCATAAGATTATTTGATTTAAAATAAAATTTCAGCGGAGTCTCGACTTGAGATTATTTCAAAAAGATGATTACGAACAGCTAATGGAGCAATTAGGAAATTGGAGAAATAAAATATGGAAAGTTACGTCAAATTATTCCAGGAATCCAAATAAATGCTCATCGTAATTTGCAATTGCGGAAATTATTTTATTATACTTATCATCAGCTTCAGATATAACTTCGTGGCCAATTAATTATGTAGATACGTTAAAATATATTTACATGCCCAATTAATTAACTTTTTTCAATCCAATTAAGATTCTTCATGGATGAAAAATTGAAAACAAACATGAGAAAAGTTCAGCATTGAAATATGCTTCATAACCAGACTGCCAATTATTTATTTCATAAATGAAAATTGTTATGCTTTTCAATGATTTATTCCGTCAATTTCACAATAATTTTTAGTTTTATATTTCTTTATGATTGAAAATTTGTGAGTAGGGATAAGTGAATATGCTTTTGAAATATATTTCTCTCGACATTTAACTTAGAATGGATCATAAACATTCCAAGTTATTCTATCTCTGTCTTCCAGTAGCGGTTTTTATTTCTTTTTAAATTATTTATAGTTGAAAACAAGTTGAATCTCTGCAATAATAAATGTATGCAGCAAGTACTTTTGTGCAGAATGCTTGTTGTAAACTGCAGGTATCCGTTGAAGGAATCGTGTTAAATAAAATAAAAGCTTGACTCTTACCTTTCCGCCATCACAAGTCAAATCTACACAAATCGTCAACGTAAATCTTTTTAAATATCGCGACATGTCTAATTGAAAGTATTGCAAATGTATTTTGTAAGTCAACCCACCCGATGAGACTTTCTAGTAGAGAAAAAGATTTATTTCCTCATCATTTGCGACTTCTACCGAACATTTCTTCTTCTGGTCATTTGTGCTTCTTTTAAATGTCTTTTATCATATTTCTTCTTCTCTCTCTCGATTGCCGGCGGTAGGAATGGACAACACACGTCGACCACATCAACCTCTCATATTTACCATGAAAATTATGTATTATTTGATTATGTTCGATCGCACGGGCACATTATAGAGGAAGAATGAAAAACAATTTCTCTTCGTGACTCGTCTGTCAAATTGAATTTCATGAAAATTATTTATTTTATTAGTAAACTAGTGATTTTGATTTCATTTCAGATCGCGGTGGGTTTTACTTATTATTCTGAATTTCAATTTAACAACACGGGAACTGTAGCAGAAATTGAGTTCATTTGAATATATGATGATTTTGTGGTCGATTATCGATTAGGTAACAAGAAGTTGTCATCGATAGAAAGCATTTTTTGTTATAAAAAATTCATAAGAAGTTCAAGTCGATCAAATAACTTTGAATAAAGATAAAAATTATTGATTTTTGATTAAACATCTTCGTTTTTGTTTTTGGTGTTTTTGAAAGTTGGTAGCTAACAGCTTAGACCTCTTTTGAGATTATAAAGTAACTTAATTCCATAACAAATTCCAGATCTAACGACACAGTAAAAATTAATGGCTCGAAAACATTCCACATCTTATATCGGAGGGGAAAAAAATGTTTTTTAAAGTGTCCATAAATTTATTTTCAGATTTTCGACGAGCTTCTTGCTTTGCTTGTTCCGATAACAATTTTTCATTTATTTCTGCCAGCAGTTTAGACAAAATTACCTTGATATCAAAAAACATTGAGGAAGTACTTAAGAATGTTGGGAAATATTTTTTCTTTCATTCTAATCTAAATGCTTTTAGTGTAAATCATCTTACAGTAGCTTTTGTTCGACAAATTTGAGTTTTTCCACTTAGCGCTTTTCCCTTGTTAATAATTATCCATCGTTCTAATGACAGCAAATGAATGCTGAAGTTTCTAATCAAAATTAAAAGAAGAAGTAAAAATTGAGAACGTCACACAATCAAAAAGAAATTAACGAATAAAGGAGAATGAAATAAATAAAAAGAAGAATAAAAAAATGTTTTTAGTTTTGAATTACATGAAAATGAAATTACCAGAATTGAGAAGACTGACGGAAAGCAAACAATGAATTCCGCTGTTTCCATAAATAGAGACTTCATTTGGACAAATCATGAAGAAGCAGAATTGTTGTCTAGGTAGGAAATATTTTAAGAAATTTAAAAAAAAAAGCCTGAGAAGCTTCTGTGACTGGACTTAAATCTCTTAGACACTCACGAATCGACCATTAAGCTGCTGTTCCTACCTAAAAAATATCCCACAGACAAACAACTTCTTACGCACAGCTTGTTGAACCAATTTGTTCACGTTTCCATTATTTTCAGAAGCATAATTAGCATCATAAGAAGTAAATGTTTATTTTTGATGCCTTCACGGTCTATGACCATCGTACAGCGTGCAGCACAACAAAGCACAGCGCACTCTCACACTTCCTGTCTCATTCAAGTGTCACTCAATGAATTGGACGTTACTTTTTGAGGTTTTCGTTTGAATGAAATGGGAAGCATTAAGAATGTAATGACGCGACTCTTCAACGAATGATGAAAGTGCATTTGAGAATATTAATTTTCATATTTAATGAAAAAAGCATTTTTAAGGCATCGCAGATATTTGTAAGCGAGCTGAAAGCCTACAAGTAAAACTGAACGTTAAAACCGGAAGATGGTCGTCAAAGACATTTCTCGTTCAAAACAATGTCATAATATTTGCAGTCCGAGTAAATATTTAAAGAAATACAACAGCAGAAATGCAAAATTACTTGTAAGTAAGATCAAGAGAAGCATTAGTGTTTTTCCGTGTTAAAATATTTCTCACAATTTCTTCTTTTGCGCATAACATAAAAAGGACAAGTTTGTGAGTCAAGCGGCAGGTTATCGGAACCTATCGTTGGATCATTTGATGTTAATACAACAAGAAAAGGTTTACAATTGTTTCCAATTACGATCGACTACTCTTATGCTGAAAAAATGTTTCAATTCGTAAGATTTTTTCGACTTTCAAAGTTTATTTTTTTGTTTTAATGGAAGACATACATATGCGATTGAATTTATGTTTAAATCTCTTTAAATTCCTATAAGTAAACTTCAGAAGCGCAACAGAAGTTTTGCACACACCACAATTATTTTCTCGCCTTTCTTTTCTCAATTTCGAAGAGAATTTCGTTTGGTGTTAAAAGGCAGAATGCCAATAAGAATTGGTATTTGGATTGTCTTCACTTCGCCCGACCAATTGTGTGATGTGTTTGTTGTATTATCATCACATATGATGATATTTTATATACAATGAAAGAAATAAATGAATAAATAAAGCGACAGAGAAGGATCGTAAAGAAAGTTTAATTGTATAATTAAATAAATTCAAAACTTTTCATCAGATCATGGAACTCACTCCAAAACTAGAATCATTTTGTCAGCAAGTAAGCTGAATGTCCAATGCAACTTTGATCTGAAAACTCCAAATGAATTTGATTAATTATCCTTACAATTCATCTTCAACCGCTTTCTCGCTAAAACCTTGAAAATCTTTTACATTAAAATTCATAACATGAAACCACGTACTTGAAATTACCGAAAAATTGCATTAAATCGAAAATTACTAAAGTTCACGCATTTATTACCATCGGCTAAACGACTTTAATTTGCTAAGGGTCACTGCAGTGAAAGCATGGAAAATTAATCTCTTTTATGTTGCAGTCAGCGGGGCTTCGGTCCGTGTTCCGAGATCCGTTTAAGGTCCGTTTCCTGTTCCGGAACAAGCTCCTCTTCCTGTTCCGGAACAGATTTATCGTTTGCGGAACGGTCCGTTTTTGTTCCGGAACAAGTTCATGGTCCCCTTAAGGTCCGTTTCCTGTTCCGGAACAGGAAAAAGGTTCCGGACCGAAGCCCTGGCAGTCAGAACTTTCTTTCAGTTTTGAGAATGGGAACGAACGTTGAGAAAATTTTAAACTTTTGTAAATAAATTCACAACAATGTAAACATCTGCTTAAACATTTGCATTCACATCATCAGTCTGATCATTTTGTAATTTTATTTTTATTACATTTTGATGGTTTCGCGTTTTGACTTATTGTCGATCAATAAATTTTATTGTCAAGGATGAACTTCTCGAGACAGAAAATAAACTTCCATGTTGTAATCAAACATTTCTCTCTAGTCATCCGAAACTTATTAACCGTTCTCCAGGTTCATTGTTGGCCATAAAAACGTTCAATTGAGGGGATATAAAGCAATCTCAAAATGAGACTTTGTCTCAAGCCACAAGTTGAAGCAACAAACAAAAAAAAAACACGATGAAGTAAGAAGACCAAGTAAAATAAAAAAAGGAAAGATTTTAAGGAATAACAACGTGACACAAAGATTTATTGAATGCAATAAAAGAAATAAATATCGCGGTTATTTTTCTGTTGCGAAATCAAAAAATTTATTTACGATGCGCGGACGATTTTTACATTTTCAATGCATTTCAGTCGCGAAACTTAATATTTGAACATTCCAAGAAGTGATATGAGAAAGCTGTTGATTACTTTTGAGCATCTTAAAAATTCGTTTAGGTTTCTTAATATTTTAATTTTCGTTTGTAGATGAGGAAATTATTTATTTTTGTACAGGAAGCGTGTGGGGTCGATGCGGAAATGACATAAGTGAAAGAGAGAGAAAAATATGTTTGTTAATTATGTTGAATTGCCTGAAGATTGATTTATTCCATTACCTTCAGCCATAAAACTTTCCAATCCCAAAATTAAAGTTGATAAGGAAGAATTCTTTTGAATACGTTTTGGCACAAGAAATATCTTAAAGGCTTCCAATATAAATAAAACTGTGAAATTGAAATTGCAATTAAGTCATTAAATGAATATTTTTCTTTTATGCCTTCTTTCAAGAACCCTGAGAGTCGAGTTAATGAACAGAACAACATAATGAAAAAGCCATTAAAATCAACAACGTTTGCCGAATGCATTCATATCTTTGGAGTTTCTTCATTTTCGTCTGTAAATTTTTTAATTTATTTTTGTTTGCTTAATCAGTGTTAAATGGAGGATTTCGTCTTTTTTTCGTATACTTTTTTCCTGCTCGCATTGCTTCGGGATGTTTTAGTGTAGACGTTGATATTTCGGATGACTGATTATGCTCTAAGACAGCATAAAAATTCATGTTTAAATTATGCGATTGGTCAGTCTTTTGATAGTGGAATTATTTCAATTCATGAGAAGAAACCAAACCAGTTCATTTAAACGTCTTGAAGGTAAAGTAAGTTTTAAAACTTTGATCTGTCACTCTTCCTTATGCGCGTTTTTATCAGATTTTGGTCTTTGTAAGAAAGCATTTAAGAACACATTCCAGTTTTAAATTTTCGATAAAGCCTCAAGCTGCTGAGCCTTTGAGAGCATTTAAAAAAGAAAACGACTAAAAGTTTCCCTTGATCAATAAATTTGTTCATTGTAAACCGACATCGTGAAAGAAAAGAGTAGAAACCCGAAAAATATTAATTTTTCACACCATCCACAGAAGAAGAGATTTCAACGCTGACGTGGAATAAATTCTGCTGAAAAGCGTTCTTGGGTTAATTTGACGTTTTGCGAAAGATTTTTTTTTAAATGCTGCAATGCAGCTTGGAAGAAGAATCGATTGGATTGGAGCTTCGGAAAAGAAGTAAAAAAAAGGCCAAAGAAAAGTTCGCAAATATTAAAAGAGTCTTGATTAAATATTTGTTTTCACATCAAAACGAGGAACGGCAACTCCAAAATAAAAAACGAACGAAAAAATCAGAGAAAAAAGGTTTCGCAAGTTGTATAAACAGATGAATATTTATTCACTCTCTGGGAAAAATCTTTTTCTTGAAAATCTCCAGCAGAGGCAATAAAAAGATTTTCGCACAGGCTGGGATTGAGATGACGGGTTAACGGAGGTTTCTCGATCACGACTCATAACAGACATCAACAACACTCCCAAATACCATGCGCTTCACTCGGTCAAACTCAATGAATCATAAACGCATATTATTTTCCTGTGAACAAAGAAACTTCATCATCGTCGTCCATCGACACAAGAATCATGATACAAACAAAAACGACGACTGATGAGGTAATTTATTGGAAATTGTAATTTGATCTTCCATTTGCATATATTTAATAAAGAAAAAAAAACTTCTCTGTTCGAGCTTTAAATCGATTATAAGTCGAAACATCGAAAAGAAATGAAAAACAATCGAATACAACAACGACAACGAGATGTTTTTAGAGCGATAAACGATGGCAGAAAAAAATTGCTTATGAGGGGGGCAGAAGTTAGATAGGCAAATGACAGATGAAATAAAGAATTTGATATTGAATAGGAGAAAGGAGAAAAATAAAAGTTGTTCAAGTTGGTCGTTTTGTCCCCATTTCTCTCTCGTGTTTTAGCTTTTTCGACAAATCTCTCGAGCTGAACGAAACGAAAAGAAAGTTTAAATCTTAATGGCTATCAATATAAAATATAACTGGGAATGTATCATTTGATTTGCTTATCATGTTTCTGGCAGTAGCATTGGGAAAGAAGAATGAGTATGAGTTGCGGATTTATAATGGGAATAGTTATGAAATGTGATTAACGTGTGGTGGTGGCATGAGAAAGAAATAAAATTAAAAAATTGCCGTTCGACAAGAATTTTCTGGAATGTCATTTCAATTTTTCAAACCATAATTGCAACCCGACCGACCGCTCGTTATAAATTGAATTGTCTGACGATAAAATAAATTAGCAGCTGCTAAATTGTTTTGAAAGGTCACATAAATAGCCCATTCATCCGTCCCATTGGGAATCAAAGTACATACAAAGCTAACGTTCAAATGAACAGCCCAAAATGAGAGATGAAATAAAGATGTTGCGCTTATTTGATCCATCAAAATGCTTCTTCATGAAATTCTTTATCCATCTCGTTATTTTCCTCGTTATTTTTTTTATCTTCTCTTTGGTTTGTTTAAATAAGAGTTTGGATGAAGTTGGGATGACTATTGCTTGAATTTTGTCAAAGATTTCCCGTATTTATTTACTTACAAAAGCAGCGTAGACAGCCAACGAACGAAAAAGATTCTCAAATATATCGCAAAGCAGCGAGTTTATTTAATTTTTAAAAAATATAATCCAAAAAGCAAAGAAAGCATTACAAAAAAAGAGCACGAAACCCCGAAAAAAAAAGCAGCAAAGAAGCGACCCGTCATGTGCTTCATGCGGCTTAAGCATCGCTTTGTCCATCAGTCGATCCAATGGATTTTTTTTCCCTCGGAACATAATTTCTTTATCTTGTTCACGATACTCCCGTCCCCTCCGTCAATCTGTTGAAGTTTGATGTTTAATTGAAATCTAAAAAGAGCGAACGAAAGACGAGCATAAGAAACAATACACGCTCTTACTCGAATTCAAAGCTATTTCAATTAAATAAAGTGAAATAAAAACCAGTAGATAGATGGAAACTATTTCTTATTCCTCTTCTCTTATTTGGCATGATTTCTTTTTTAAGTAAAGAAATACTTTTGGAATGGATTTAAATGTTAAATGTTAAATAGAGAAGGAAGAAAATTAATTCTTTCAATCACCAGTCGTTTACTATTTCACTCCTTTCTTTTCTATCTTCAAGAAGTTTCATTAAAACAATTTATTATAATTACAACAATGATTGATATTTCTTTGAGCTTTCTGCCAGCTTGAGAAGCTAGCGAAGACGTGGTCAAAGTGGAAGAAGGCAGAGATCGAGAGCTGTTCAGCACTGATGGTGGTATTTTTAATCGTATTTTACACAATCTCGCCTTAACGTTTATCGTTCTAAACTCTGGCATAAAAATAACTTCAACTTCTTCTTTCTCCATCGCTCATTTCTCTTCAAATGCTTGTTGGATAAATTCAATTAATTCATTTCTAATTGCTTCAGCGTCTAATCTTCTGGAACCGATCTGGAATGTTCGCTTCCTCGGGTCGGCAGTGGTTACTTTTTTTCCTTCTTTTTTTCTACTTCAAAGCCTTCAAAGTCAAAGTCCGAAGCTTCCTACATCTCTCCAATTACGAAAATGAATTTATTTATTACTTATTTACTTCTCTCCATTCTCATCTATCTTCGCTTGAATCAAAAATCATTTGAAATCAATAACATTCTTTTTATTTGTTGTGTTGCGCTTCAAGTTTTCAGTTTTCAAATGACAATCGACATCAAACATGTTGAATCGAATGACAGAAACAGGCAACGGGAGACATAAAATGCAGTGGGATCGCATGTGAATCCACATGAACTTTATTCCTTTTCATTTTTTTCATTGAAGTTCGGCCAGCGTCTTTACCGTTATTATCAATGAAAAATTCTTTAATTCTTCTTGTTGCACTTACAAACTTTAAACACATAAATTTCTATCAGAAATATTTCAACATTGTTGTTATAAAAACATTAATAAAAAATATGTAAAAAAACTCTCGAAAAAAAAGGCAGGTTGGGGACTTTACTTATTGCAGTTCATATATTTGCTGTTCTTACAGCTTCACCGTCGGTCGATGTCTCTCAATGGACAAAGAGCTATAAATTATATGCCATGATGGTAACTGTGCTATGTGTATGTTAAATTCGCCCGTTTTTATCCCTCTTGCTGTTGCCTTGATAACTTAACTTGAACAACAAAAACAGGCACAGTTAAAATTCGCAAAATTAAAAGTTCACTGACGATTGTGGTCGTAGAAAAAGCAAAGAAAGAAATTCAGCGCAAATCGGTCGACATTTGAAAAGAAAAATTATTTATTTTATTAAATAATATCGACAATACAAAAGCCTCAGCCTTTTTTTTCATTTTCTATAGCAAGTAATTTACAAAGAATAAAAGATTAGAATAGGAAGCATAAGTTTGTAAAACAATTTAGAAGACAGCAAACAACAAAACTAACCGTTTGACTGTTGAACAAAGAAAACTCGACTTTATAGCGCAATTAAAATGCATTTTTTAGCCTGTGAAGCTCACACAAAAAAAAAGAAATGAAACGAAACTTGAATATAGCCAACGGAGTGGAGCTAATGTGCGAGAAGAAGAGAAGGCAAGTATAGTGGAACAAATTAAATGTTCTAGACGATTGAATGAGGTTCTTGGAAATTAAGTTTCGGCTCCAACACCAGCCACTAGAAGCTCTTAGCTATGTTCATGTTGTAATTACTTACAAATTTGCAATGAACAGAAACATTCATTTATCAATTTCCTTCCTTCTGGAAATGTGCATTAAAAAAGCATGAAGCGAAATTAAGTAAGTTGAGCGAGAACATAAATATTTTAGAGCGACACTGTTGGCTTGAATATCTGCAGTGTGCAGCATAAAAATGAAGCATAAACGGAGCATAGAATCATCTGCATAACGCCCTCGCATTATGTTAAAAAAGCTTCCAAGTGACACGTTAACATGATGAACGAAGTTGCGCTGCTTGTAATATGAACGACACCACCAAAAACAAAAAAAACTCGTGGGCTTCAAAATGGGTAACACAACCGTGAAGACGAAAACAAAAAGTGTAAAAAGGTGAGATGTTTAAGGTGTTATCGGAGAACTTCCATCAGTTGTAATATATTTTTATCTTTTTCTCCGCTTTAACTGCTGCTTAACCTTATCCCATGGTGCAAATGCGACAAGCTCACATCGATCTAGGAGCAAACACGATTTCTTTCCCACTTTCATAAATACTTTTTTATTCTTCTTAAACCATCGTTTCTGAAATCAATTTCTCAGCGCATTTTCTTATGTAGGACAAAAGATATGTGCAAGATTAAATGTTGCGAACTAGATGATGTTAAAGATGACTCAGATATGAGATGACTCGAGAAATTTAATTGAAAAATCTTTCTTTCTCGTTGTCGACAAGAAGCTCGAAGAAGGTCAAGCAATGTGGCTTTGAGAATTAAGAAATTAGTTAATTTCAACGTTTATTTCATTAAAATATCTTACAAAGAAAGAAAGATGTCTTGATAATATCTTCGAAATAAATATTTCATTCCACTGCTCATAATCATAAACTCAATAAAATAAAAAAACAAAAATTAACATTTTCTTAATAAATTACCTCACTAATCCCTCGAGAATCGTTCCGTTCAACAAACACTCTCTTCACACAATGCACAAATGATAATTATAGACTAAAAACATTTCTTATACAAAGAGGAATTGAAGGTAAATTTATTTACCCAAAGTCTTCAATAAATCTTTTCACATTCTCTCGCTGGGATCAAATTGAAGAAACATCGTAAAAGATATCGAAAATTTGTTTTCATATTTTTTTTTTGTAGAAAAACGATGGGGGGAAGAAGAAGGGAATGCCCATTATTATTCAATTCTGGATCAATTCACTACTAATTTATCGTAAATGCATTTTTTATTCATGCTTTGTAAGTCTCGCATTCAATGCTTCAACCATTATAATGATGTCGAAGGTGTGTAAAGTGAATTTATATTTTATTTGTCTATTCTCTTCTCATAATTTTATCACAATCGTGATTATAATGTTCATTCAAATTGTCTCTTTCTTTTATAAAGATAAAAGTTATGTTTTGTATAATTAAAGTTCAACCGCAGGAGTTTCAACAACATATTGAAGTGAAGTTAATAAACACATTTTTGCTTTTAAATATTTATAATGAAGAGAAATTTAACCAAACAGAATTTAAATTTTCTTGTGCTGAAATAATTCAACATTTGACAAACAGAAAATGACGAAAAACAAAGTCGTGCGTAGGAAACACTTGTTGACACCCACGCGTTCATTATGTCAAACGATTTGTGCAGAAATTTATCGATGTTGAAAACTTTTTTTTTCTCTTTCCTTCATTTAACATTGCATGAAGTTTTATTCATTTTAGGATGGAATTTATGATGTCGTATCGTGACTTAATGTGTGACATAAACATTGAACAAGTCCTTTAAGTCCGGACATATCTTTTGTTTGCTGATCGAGAAACACCTTTCACTTAATTAAATAATAACTCAATCTAGAGATAGCGACGGTTTGTGGCGACTATAAATTCTCAAAGTTTTCTACTCCCCATAAAATTAACTTTTATCTTATAGATCCACTTAGATTTCCAATTAAGTTTTATTACCCAACAAACCCCGAAGAATCTTTGATAAATCCATCATCACTTATCGCACTAATGCTTTTAAATCAGTAATAAATTAGTTTTGATACTGAAATCCATCTTTTTCCTCTACTCTTACCTTTCATTAAGTTTGTTCTGATAGAAAATATTCTCGTTTTTGATTTGTAGCCTTTCACTGTCGCTTGCTGCTGTTCGTCGTCGTTAATCCCAAAAGAATCAAGAGCACTTAAAAATACTTCTTTAATTTAGTTCCACTTTAAGAATTTTCGTTCAACAGAAACTAATAAACAATTTTATAAACTTTTTTTTATTCCTCGATGCTTCTAATTAAAGAATTGAAGCCGAACAACTTGAAATTCCAATTCTAATATTCCTTTGTCCTGTTGAGATTTAAATTCGGTGATTGCAGATGGAATCTTTTAAACAAATAAATTTTTTTCCTTGTAATTTGTTGTTGATTTCATCTAATTCTTGATTATTTAAATTTCAATATCTTTCTTTTCCTTGTTTTGTCTTGTGTCTTTATTTAATCGAAGGTCTAACTCATGAAGGAATGAAAGTCAGTTGGATGCTGTCTATCTAGTCGATGAGATCAGATGAAGATGATGGAATTTTTTCGAAGACAAGAAAAACAAACTTCAAAATCACTCAGCGCAATCTCGAGACACGAATATCTCACTTAATTATTTGTTTCTTCAACAAACCACGGATACTTATTTGAATGGAATGGAAAAGATCGAAACGAAAAGGAACCGTCACGATCGAAGGTAGAATTCAGACTGAAGAGTTAGTGGTTCATTCAAGCACTCGCATGAAGTCTTTTTCTTTATTTAATTTAAGCTTCACATGGTTTCATGCCTTTAAAACCACTGGAAGTATTTTTCTCGATTCTCTTATGTTCATCACCTTCGTTCATTCCCTCAACTCGACTCGACTCGATTCAAATGTTTATACGCGGAAAAAGGAATGAAAAAAAGAAAGAATCACGGGTCGCAGCTCAAGAAGCGCACCCAAATAAAAGAGAAGGAAGAAAAAATTAAAGATCATTAAGTGAGAGATTGGAATCTATGAAGAAAAAAAAGAAGGAAAAAATCGAATATCGTTGATTATATTACGATGAAAAGTAGCTTCGACTTTCTATAGGAGTTTTATGGATTTTTGATTTCGTATTAAAACTTGGATATGGAACTAATCGATTATTTCGATTCGACAAATTCCTACTATGATCATAGAACAATCTTTTAAATAATTAGTGAATGAATGAAATTACAGAAACATTTTCACTGGTTCTTTTCCGGTCGAATAATTTGAAAACAAAATTTCCATTGTTGTTGTCTTAATCGCGAAAAATTTCAATTTTTTATGGTTTCTTCAATACTTTTATTCGATCATAACTCGGTGAGAATCTTTTGGTTTTTTGATTTTCCGCTTATTTCAACTCTCTTTCGCCATCGGGAGAAGTAAACGCGCGGTTGGTGATCGAGGCTTCCACTGGAATGAACGTTCTCTTGTCTTTTCTCTCAGGTCTGTCTGTTTATCTCGAGATGTTTATTAAAAAGCTTAGAAATATTTTTTTTCTTAAGCTGATCATTCGAAGCATGTTAAATCGTCAATTTGGACTATTCAGTGGTATCATTAGCCGCATTTGGTGATTTCAGAATGGAAATGAGAATCGTTTAAAGATATTTCAAGTCATCGCTATTCTGTGAAAGCAAATGATGAGTTAAATCAACTTTCTTCAAGCGTGCCATATGATGATTGCCAATTATAGAGAATTTATTTTCACAAGCAAGAAGAAAATCTCAACATCCGCTTGATAAGCATCACAAAATAATTTTTACTCGAAAAAGGAGAGGAAAAAAAATCGCCTAACCGTTTAAAAAATTAAATTTTATTATGCAATTTTTTTTCTTTTTGGAGTTTTCTGTAAAATGAACACGCAGTTTTTCGATTACTTGCATGAAGAAAGCAACACCTAAATGGTTAATAAACTACATTTAATGATCTGATGTCCTTTAAAAAATGATCTTCATCTGATAAATGAATGGAAATTGCTGTCAGTCTAGTTTTATTAATTTTTTGTCACGAAAGGTGTTCGTTTATGAACGAACAAACTGAAAGTGAGAAAGGAAATTAAACAAAATGCCCATTGAACAGAACGACATGCAATAAATGCAATTAATGAGATAGTGTGACTTTTGGCACCGTCTGAAATGATTCGACTTGTTCCATTATCTCCTTCTTTGTTACTTCTTTTAATTATTCAAGTTGACTTTTTTATTATTATTATTATTTTCTTATACTTCTTTGCTGTTCACTCAATAATTTTTCATCGCTTTGTAAAAACAGGCGCTTGACGAGATGGTTCGTGAGATGGCTTTTAACTTTCTTCCTTAAATTCACCGCATTACATACTTTTCGCGTTGAATCCGAGAATAAGAAATCAACGAAAATTGAATGCGCAAAAATCATGTTCGTGTGAGGTCCGAAAAATAAGCGAAAGCGAAAAAATTGCTTTTATATACCAAAAGACTTTAAATTGCTTTTTCCTCGATTGAAGAGAAAAACGATTCTCGATTCTCAATTCTCGATTTCATCCTTCGTTTTGTGTCGTTTATCTAAACAATCTCATCAACATCAGACCGCTAAATTTATTCGTTAGAGCTCCAGTGATGTCTAATTTCACAAACATGCCTTCTATTCCATTCACAACGATGTTGATTGCCTCTTTTTACATCTTCGTTAATAGACATCGCTCTGCTTTTCTGTGAGATACTTTTTTATTCTTTCAAATGCTTATGCGAATGATGGAAAACAAACATCTTATTGATTTACAGCTAACATTTACCGCCTCCTTCTTACTTAACTAACTAACCACAATGTTCAGAATGGGAAACGAAGAATCATCTTATGAGTGACTTGGTTGGCGTATTAAACAAACAAAAATCAATAAGCAACGAAGCTGTTGAAAGAATTGTTAAAAACGAGTGAGTGAGAGAGAAAGCATGCGTAAAAAGCATTAAAAATTTAATAAAACCGCCAAACGAAAGCTATCGGTAGCTTGCTAATCCTCATTTTGTTGAAAAGCCCCCAATGAAAAAAAAAAGTATAATAAACACATCTTTAGCCTTTCAATGCTCCTGCTTGCTGTTTATCGTTTGATCTGAGTAAAAAAGTTTTTATTTATTGATAGTCCGCGAATGATTCTACCAAGTTTTACGTTTGAGAATTCCGACGACTTTTTACTTCTCTTTATTTTTATTCCGTTGATGCTGAATGGACGATGAATTTTTTGGAATAAATCGACAAGAAGGCGAAGAAGTTTTTGTGTTTTTTTTTGAAAAGAAGTCGCGTTTTGATCGTGCGCCTTCATCATATCATTCAAACCGAATATGTCGGAAGAAGAAAGATTTATCTTGAATCGCGACAGTTAAATGTAGCAACAGCAGCTGAAAGATCAAAAAATAATAAAAAAAGAGAAACCAAAACTGAAAAAGTCTTTTGAGAATTTCAACTTTTTGCATTTGTCGATGAAATGCTTAAAATTTTTTCGGGATGGGAAGAAAAAAACATTCCGAAGTGAGATGATCGTTTCAAATGCATTTTTATGAAGATTTCTTTTTCGGAGGATCGATGAACCAATATTAATATTTTAACATATCATTTAAATATCTTTTTCTTCTCCTTCATTCTTCAGAATGTTGTCAGAACAGAACCTGAAAAGTGTTTTAAATAAATCGCTTTCGTATCTTTCGGTTGAGATATTCTCATTATGCAATCTCTTCAACTCGTGACAAATTTCTTGACAAGACCATTAAATAAAATTTGAAAAGAGTAACAACAACCATGCGGTGGTCATCGAATGAGATTATCTTGTAGAATAACGTCTTTAACTAATGGCGAAAACATTTAGTGATGTGGTGATTCGTTTATCAAAGAACGTCCGAACGTTTTATTAACTTCTCAAAACTAATTGAAGGATATCGTTACGAAAATAAAGCTGTAACAGATGATTCGTGCATTTTAAACTTCTTTTCTGAATTCCACGATTATTATTTCTCGTAAATGTAAAAGTAAGGAGATTAAGGAATGTTTCGTCAGATGTGGGCTCAGAGATAATTACTTGAAAAGGAAAAAAAAACAGCAGAACTGTGTAATTGAAAACGATCACTGAAAGACGAAGAAAGAATTTTTTTCGGTATCAATTTAATCGTTGACGGAATGACGAGATGATTCGAGGAAACCTTTTACAAACTTTAATTGATATAGATACAGAGATAAGTAATTAAAGCACAAAAAAGTCGAAGAACTGAAGATGTTGAGTAGAAATGAATCCCCTTGAGCTGGATCATGTCACTGCAAATGTCTTTCGTTTCGATTTTTCGACGGAAATTGAGCCTGCAGAGCAAGAAACAAGAGAAAATCGTTACACAAAAAAAAGTACACAAAACGCAATGTGAAACTCGCTCAAGTAGAAACAAAATATCAGAATTCCACTTCAACATGTTTTTGAAATGCAATAAAATCATTTTAAAACTTTGGTAATAAAAATCGAATGAAAGAAGCAATAAAATGTAGATTTTGGTTGAGGGAAAGAAATAAAAGTTTCCTCAACTTAGGATCGATGAGAATGTTTTGTTGGTAGAAAGTCGTTGAAATTAAAGTTCGAAGAACAGTTTTTAAGAAAACTTTCCTTGAAGAAATCCTCGCGTGAAACTTTCTCAGAAATTTAAATTGAAAGATCCGCTTAAGCTGCTTTCAAAGCTTTCACTCATAAGCTAATAAGATTTTCTATTAAAATATTTGTTTTTAAGAACTTCAATTCAATTTCGGAATGAGGCGACAGACTATTGCATCATAGAAAAAGTTAAATATTTTTATTCAGACGTAAACATTTCGCTCGTAAAACATCTAAATGGAAAATGGAAGCACATTAAACAATTGAAACGAGTAAAATAAGAACCACATGTTGAATATTCAAACCGCTTCTGTTCTCATTCATTGCACAACTTTCATCATTTTCCTTCCAAGTTTGAAACACAATCTGGCATTGCATGTTTATTACCTAAACCAGTGAGAACATTCAGCAGATAAATAAACGCAAACGCAAACGACAAACTCATATCAGCTTTTCTACTTGAATAACTTTTGATAAAAGTATTTAATTTGACTTTCTTAACTGCACAATGTCGCATTATATATCATTACGTGAATAATGACAATGACATGACGATATCGACTGTTTATTTGTTATTCCTTTATTCACTGATCTTTTCTCAGTTGTGCATATCTCGAGCTTACGTCCCAAAGCTATTTATTATAAATGGTCGAGTTAATGATGTTGGATGGGAGTGAGGAATCTTCAAGAACGTTTTAAATTTTGTGAAACAATTTCCTAATCCCCATCGGTTTGAATATTCATGGAAAATTCACAATTAAGCTGCAAATATTTGCAAAGAGAATTATCAAGATTAAGTATGTAAAACTTCTATTTTCATTTTTGAAATCCAACATGATGACTTCAAGTAGAAATTCATCCTAAAACCATCCAATCAGCCCCAAGAAAAGTCGTCAAACATAGATACAGTTGAAGTGAATATCTGACAGAAAAGAGGCAGAACATTGAGATGGAGGAGAAAAACAAACATGATTCTGATGCCAATCGACCAAAGTAAGAAAATAAAATAAGACAGAAAAGAAATATCTCAAATGTTACTCCTTTTGGGCAGCAAATAAAAGAAATTACATGCTCCGCTTTTTTTCCATCTCTCTTTGCCATCTTTCGCTAACTTAAATTCTTAAATGTAAAGAGAGATCTTGAAAAATTTAAACGCTGATCTGATGTATTTGCATCTTGACATCAAATTAAATGATGATTGCTCATAGGATGGTCAGTTGGCTGGGCAAATTATATTTTATAGCTTAATTCAACAGTATCTCGCTTTGGCTTGTTTTATTCACGGCGGTGGTCTTATCGAATGCGGGCCAACATCAATGAATGAAAACTGATAATTTACTTTATTTTTCTCATCTTTCCATGTTCCCAATTTGAAAGCGAAACTCATGGAATAATTTAATGAATTTTTTTTATGCTTTTTTGTTTTTATTAAATGCGAAATGTCATTGTGATGATCGAGAAATGTTGACAAAGAACAGTGTCTCTGATGAAGAATGGTTTGATTTATAGCAGAGAAGTTTAAGTCGCTTTAAGGCTATAAAAACGACGAGATTGCTACTGCTTTAAGCTGAATACTTAAATAATAATAATAATACCTGCAATAAATAATATTATAAGCATAAAAAGTATGATTTATGAAACAACAAAGATTAATCAATTCCAAAAAGAAAACAAAATTAAATTATTGCGAATTCAAAGTTCGCTGCTTTCATTTCTCGCTGATGAAAATTTCGCATTGTTTTTGATGAAGTCATTATCGGTCTCCGTCTTCTGTAAGGCCGTCAGGTATTTAACTCTTTCATCGAGCACCAGTTTTACATCGATTGAGTTCTTATCAGCGATTTCCAATGCTCGATTCCATCGATGTAATCGAATACAAAATTGAATTGCTTCCGCAATTTTCCTATTATGTAACAGAATGGTTTCAGCTTCTTCAACTCTTGCTCCATTCATGATGGCATTCTCAGCCATTTGTTCATTCTCGTTCAAATCTTTTACGAAATTCATGTAATCAACTTTGTCAATTTGCAATGCTGATGAATAAGCTTCTTCGCTGATATCAAGTTGATTGCGTTTCGATGATAATGCAGCTAAACAAGCCCACAGCAATGTACTTTGCCCCATCCGACAGATTTTTAATGCTTTCGCCCACTGATTCTCACTTACAAGCTTGTGAATTAAAATGCAATAAATCTTCGCTGTGACAGTGAAGTTTGAACCGGACGCACAGAACGTGATGGTTAATCCATCAAAATTAACCAGCGAAATGTTTCTTCCGAACTCTGTCGTGTCATACGACAAGGTCGTTAATGCAATCAACGATGGATCGGTACAAGCTTCTCCTGGACAGTACCAGATACTGTAACAGGAGTCATGCAATCCAACAAGCACATTACACTCACTCGACCACATAACACTCGTTAATTGAGTTCCAATCTTATGCAAATTATAATCAGATCCGCTTCGTATTGATGTCAAATACAAGTCACGATTTGAATCAATGAAAGTAAGATATTGATCGTCACCAGAACTGGCTCGATTGACACTAATGTCTGTGATAAGTTGTTTATGTTTCACTTGATAAGCATCTTCTTGACGTGAAGCACCAGGCAATAGATCGAAGATATGCACGATTGTTTGATCAGAAAAATCTCTTACAGCAAGAACATCAACGCCAAGTGATATTGTTTGATGTGTCAAATGAAAAACTTGTGCTTGCGATCCAGAATAACGTGGATTAAGATGAAGTCGACCTGTGTATGTGTAGATCCATATCGAAGCATTATCAACAACTAGAAAGTTTCTGAAAGAAATGGAATCGTAATGAAATGATGAATCAATTATAATTATGTAATTTTCACTTCTTCGCCAACAAGATAATTCGCACGTCTGCACGCTCGATGATAATCGGTGTGTTTATATAGTTTTCATTGAAGATATGTAATTGATTAGCAGTTGATACGACTAAGTGACCATAGCCTAGTTCCCATTTAATTATGCGATCCGAGAAATCCAATGTGTCAGTCGTATTATTAACGATGTCTTTCATGACAATCACTCGCCTTCCAGTTATCATTGCTTTCAAATTCTTGTAAATAATTTCCCTCTCAACGACGTGACCGAAAACAATGTTGCCGGAGCTTGATCCGGAGAGAATTTGTGTACCGTCGGGAGACCATGAGACATTCATTAACGATCCAACAGGTTTGTCTTCAAATCGAGTGACATTATGACTCCACTTAAGTGAGAGAAAGAAATAAACAGAGAATGATTTATGTTGGATTGTGCAACGTATTGATTAATATTTAAGTGTAGGACTTACGCCGCTTGAATGACAAAGTTTCAACATATTAAAACCTCCAACAGCAAGAAGATTCCCATCAGGGCTGAAATCGATTGTCGTAATCGGATAATCGTCAGGTGCGCTCGTGTAAAGATTTGTGCCTTGAGTGTCCCAAATCTTGTAACGAGTATCTTCACCAGCTGAAGCGATGTGTTCTGATTCTGGTGACCATGATAACGCAAGAACTAATCCATCATGAGCTTGCCATTTAATCAGTTTACTGTTTGCTGCTAAAGGTTTTAAGGCGATTGCGTTGCCTTGACAATAAGCGATTGTCAGTGAGTTTGGTGACCAGCGGGCACAAACAATCAAACCTTCATTCTGAATAACTGTTGATCTCAACATTCCAGCTCGAGAGAAGATTTTTATGATTCCATCTTCCCCCGCCGTAAGCAATCCCGAACCGTCAGAACTCCATCGACATGATGTGATTGCAGCGTTGTGTGCTGAAATGCTTCTCTCAACTCTCGCACCTTTGTTAAGAATTATGAAACGTCCGTCCGTTGATGAAATGAGTAAATTTTCATTACTCTTCCCACCCGACTTTGCAATCAACCAATTGAAGTCAGAAGGAACAAAGTCGGGAATCTTTGCAACTTGAACAAACTCACGACTTGATGTTGTCCATTTTACGATCTGACAGTCATCACTTCAAAAGATTTCAATGTTTATTATTGACACAAGTAATTAAAAAGTCCTTTAATAGAGAAAAGTTTAAGTTACCCGCATGAATAAACTTCGTTGTTGCTACTCCAACCAACACAAGTTATCGTGCTTTTATATATGGCTTCTTTGTTTAAATAAATTTTAAATTTCATCTTGCTCTCTTATCTTTAAACTCCTTGCTTTTGCTTGCTTATTCCACAATATCGTTTATTGCATAAAAAAGGATTTTTCTCTCTCTTCTTTACTCTTTTATGCTTGTTAACACAATGAATGAATGAATGAATCCTTTTTTTCTCGCTACTTATTCTTGTTGTGTTCCTCTATGTTGTTGACTTCCCTGTTGCTATAGCAAAAACACTTTGTGCACTCAACGGTTACATGGAAACGAAAACATTTCAATATTAGCTACAACAAGTGAATTTTTATGAAATAAAGAAAAAGCAGGTGGCTTGGTTACACGAGGGAGAAGAATTTTTCTGCCAACTTTCACTCATGATATGCTTTTGATATAAACGCTTAATCACAAGAAGAACGAGGAAAATTATTTGACGCTAGATAAGCAAACTTTTTTATGATGTTTGTGAATTCCCTTACCTGCTTCATTCCCTTGTTGGCGGATGCGAAGCAAAAGCGCTGAAGGTGTTTTTCCTTCTCAGACTCTTCACATATTTTTTATTTGTTAAATATTTGCAATTAAAATTTACATTTAATTCAATCTTGGTTTTTGGGTGTTTGCAACATTAATTTTACTGTTATCTTATACATTACGAAGCGAAAATATGCTGAATTATGTTTTAAATGTTTTAAAATATGTTAATTGAAATTATTTGTGGGTGGATTGAGAAACGACTTCCAACATTTACTCAAATTATCTGCTTGGCATTCAATGGATATGTTTGCATTAAAATTTAAGAGAAGATAAATTATTTCCACTTCTGGTATGCTTCAAAAACTTTTCTTTTCGATGATCTATCGATTAAACGCTAATCTTCGTATCATATTTCAGTTCTCACTGAGAAAGTCGCACTCTTAATAACGAACTTGTATTGTTTCCGCAATACTCTAGGGAAACGAGGGAAAGGAGAAAGAAGAAATATAAATTATTAATGGCATAATAATGTTCGGAAAAAGTTTGACATGAAAAATTCATAACACGAATTATGTATCATTTCCAGCATCAATATTTTGCGAGTAAAAGTAGAAGGAAAAGCGCGAATGTTAAGGAAAACTTGGCCTACATAAATTGTGCCTCCGCTTATGCTTCTCGATATCAAGAAAAAGAAGTTGATGTCGATCAAATTTACTTAATTGACCGGATAATTTATTTATATTTTTCTTTCTTTTCTCTGTGCCTGGCCTCGAGGAACTTTTATGTTCTCAAAAAGAAAAAAAGGAACGAAGACGACCCAAAACATGAAAAAGCTCTTCGAAAAGATGTTTCTAATGACGAAACATCGGACAATGTTGTGTTGAAGAACTTTTAATGCAAGCAATCAATTTTAATTAAATGTAGCCATTGTTTAACCCAAATCAATCAGATCAAATTAATCACCGCTACAGTTAACCGTTTGCCAATCTCTGACTCTTCCACTTCCCTCTCTCTCTCATTTTCCTTCGCTCATTTGGGACATTTTCCAATAGATTTTCATTATCTCTCCCTTGGTTTACAGTTAAGTAGAAAGAAAAAAAAACATAAATAAAGTTTCAAGGACAACACGTGAAAATTGACATGAATATGATTTGAATTAAATGGAAAATTTATGAAAAAAGATTTTGAGTGAATTTTCCATTTAATCATTCACTTGAATGCTTATTTTTCAGTTAAAGAAAATATTTTCGAATAGAACATTAAACAATGCAATAAAATATCACATCAATTGAAGTCATGCGCAGAAATGTCACAAACATAAAGCACGTTGCTTTGTTGCCTTCTCATACTTCCAACCCCAACTCTTTACACGTTTTTATTTCTTTCTGCAGGAGATTATCTCGAAATTCATGAATGAAAGTGATGTTTGTTGGAAAAGTCTCTCACTGGAAAAGAAATATCCTGAATTGTATGTGCACATGGTGCCATAGTAATGTCAGTTAGTAAGTTTTTCCAGTTCTCTCTGTGTATAAATTACGGTAAGGATCAGAATTTCACTTCAGTGTGACAACAGTTTTCATTCGGGAAACACCGCTTTTCTCGTGTGGCTGGAGAAAAACATTTTATGAAATAAAATCTGGAGCAGAACAAAAAGCGTAATAAATTTCCGTAGAAAAACAATGAAAAAGCAGTGAGACAACAAAGAGAAAGTGTAATTAAATGAGAATTTCGTGGTATGAATTGAGTGAAAATTGTGGAAAATAAATTTTTGTTTTCTCTCGTAATGTGCAAAAATTAATGCGCTCATCAATTCCCTTTTGAATACAATGAGTCAAAAGTGAAAAACGGCAGACGCCGAAAAAGAAAAACGCCAAACAAAACGAAAAAATTACAAAAAGAGGCAAAGGATTATTAATGAAGCATTTTAAGTGAACGGGCTCGGCAACGGATCGTTAAGCAACATTTTCCAGTCAATGCCGGGGGTAAATATTCAAAATAAATATATTCAAAAGCTTAAAATACAAAAAAGGAAGAAAAGTTTTCCGTGTCAAAATTGTTATTGTTTAATTAAGTACAAACTGTGGAGAAGACAATGAGGCTTAAAACATTCTCGTTTTGCGACTTTCGATGCTTTTTATTCAGTCTTCCTTTCTCTTCTTATTATCCGTTACAGTTTGTTGTAAAATATTCGAGCAAGATCATGTAGCGTGGATTGCGGAGACGAATAAACAATTTTCGTATGTGACATGTAATGCGATAATAAGGAAAAAAGGAAAAGGTTTCTGTCGTTATCTTACACCCCCGCAATGAGAGGCAAAATTGTTGACAATGAACTTTCAAACCATAAGGTTTTTCATAAATTTTCTTTTTCCTCTGAATATCTAAGAAGAGAATATGAAGGAAGTGTTTCGAAAGGGATTTAAAGATTTTTCTTGCTTGTTGTATCGTGGGGCGGGTGGAAGAAAATTTTAAGGGGCGAACGAACGAACGACTTCTTCCAGAGACATTCATTCAAGCAACATTCCGGAACAAAGAAAAGTCATTAATTAAGTTTCGCTCATGAATGAATGTCCTGAGTGAATTATACAACTGACTGAAAGTTGATTAATTATGATTACGGGACAATGTTAAAAGACCATTAATTTTTTTCCGCATGTATTCGTGCCACCCACGCTTCTCTTATTCTTCTTTTTCCCGTTTGTCAATAAATTTCTCAATGATAAATTACCAAATAGTCAATAACTTTAATGGGAAGTTTGCAAGGGTCTCATTCATTCTTTTTTATTTCCGTCAAACTGTTTCGAACAATTTCAAAAGGAAGCTCCATTAAAAGCTGATTAAAATTTGTTCATCTCATCACAGCGTCAAATTCTTATGTCGTAAGATTTTAATTGTCTTAAAAGTTTTTGACGTTAATTGTCTTAAGAAGATTGTAACAAGATTCACAAAATGTTTTCACAATGAGTGATGGTAAAATGTCTGAAAATATTTCATTACGCAATTTATGGTTCATTTCGAAATATGGAGACATTTCTTGAGAAAACAGAAAAAAGTAAAGAAATGGCTTCAACACATGCAACTCACGATATATTAAATCATTTTGCTATACTGAAATGTATGAGAAAGCAACGGAAATTAAATAATTTTACGACGGAAAATGCTTTCTTCGTCATGTTCCTTTTTTTTCTCTCGTCTGCTGTTTCGTTTATGCACAAAAGTAAATGGAATAGAAATGGATAACATTAATAAATTTTTGGAATCATTAAACAATTTTTCGTTTCCCCCATTTCATTGCCCGACAGTTTTGAATTTCATTTCTTTTATTACCACGCGAGTTTGTTTCCTTCTCTCTTTTTATTGTTGTGCAGAATTTTAAGCAATATCTATTTATTCTAATGCGATTTTGACACAAATAAGTATCGGAAGAAGTTCAAGCACTGCTCGGAATTTTCAATGTGTCGAAGCATTTAAGCGAAAGAAGTTTAGGAAGCTTCGTTCCATTAAATCGCCTTTAAAATAATTTTCTACATTTCTCCCTTGTTGGTTGTTTTCTTTACCAGCTTTCAGCTATCTTATCGAACACCATGTGCTTCATGGACTTTATTAATCCCTTTCAACTCGTTAAGCTTTCTAATTTTGTTTAATTATTTTTTTATGATAATTTTTCCTTTCATGTTCTGCGATAATTGGTGGAAATTGTTTTTTGAGTCGCTGAAAACTTTTCTACTCCTACTTTCAACTCTCCATCTCACTTCTTTCTACTTTCTTGTAACTGAAATTTAACAAAAACAAGAAAGAAGAAAAAAGAAACGGTTTACTTGTCGCAGATTTTAGCGATATTTTAAAAGTAATTTTATGAATTTTACGACGAAAGCTGTCGAACACGAACACGGTAGGGTGGAAAAATAGAAAGTAGAAATAAAAATATTTCATTATATCGACGTTGAAACGACGATGAGGGAAGGAGAGAAAGGCAAGAAGGCAGTAAAATTTCCTTTTCTACTATTCAATGTATTATAATTACTCCCACAAGTTCAATTAAATGGAATTCTCATTAACTTTTATTGCCTTGGTAAATTGTTTCTTGAAAGAAAGGAGCTTTCGACTAGCTTAGTTAATAATAATTGTATTATAATTTATTTTTCAACATTATAGCGCTTATCTTTGTAGATTAAGTTCTACACTTTCATATCGAATTGAATTTCCTTTTCTTTATTTTGTTTTTGTTTTTTTACATTGCATCGACAGAAACTGAGACACAAAGAAAATAATTTCTGCCTTTTTATGGATGAGATGTGCTCAAATTTTCATTTCTTCTTATCTCGTTCTAAGCAGAATTCTATTATTCGAGTGAAGGCACGTAAGAAAGAAAAAATAAGCAGCTCAAATGCTATGATAAGAAATTTCCCAAGATTAAATTAGCATTTCTTTTGAGCTTTTTATAATTAAAAGGGAAATCCGGAGAAAATTAAAAAATTTCAATTTCAAAAGGAAATGTTTATTGACTTTCTTCTTTACAAATATCTTAGAAAAAGAAGAATTTTTATTTCCGCTTAAAGTAATAAGCATTAGATGAAATTGTTCAACGTGCAAAACTCCTGCCGGCACTCGAATAAAAACTTTTCCTATTTTCACATCGTGATGGAAGAAGTTCCCATTGAAAGAGCCTTCAAGATATTTTCTGTGTCATTTTTGCTTTCACTTTTTATTTTATTCCATTCTTCTTCCGAGGAGTGAAAAGGAAAATTATCAAGAAAAGAAAGAAAAATTGTACAAAAATTTATTTAATACCTCTCAGATTGTCTCCAAAGTTTTAAGTTTATTTGGAAGTTTCCTTCTTTCTTTTTTATTCCTTTTTGAAGAAAGTTGTTGAACTTGTAAGAATTCTTGAACAAACTTGAAATAGAATTAAATTGTTAGGTGAATAATTTCATTTGAAACAATGTTGATTATGTGTCAGTCTAGGTTTATTGTTGATACGCTTCAAAGTGAACTTTATTTTTGTATATGATTGTAATAAGATTCTCCTTCATGATACTTTATGTGTGCTGTCTATATGTTGAGCGGAAAAGCTTGAAAAAGAAAAATTCTTCTCTTTTCCCGATGCATGTTACTGATATGTTTCAAAGCTTTTCATGATGATAACAAGCTCAGGAAAACATTTTTCCTTTTTCTTGGTGAAAAGCTTTTTTCGCTCGTTGAGATTCACATCTTAAGGTTCTAATCAGATCATCTCGAAATGTTCTCAGAAGTTCTGCCAGAGAAAATAATCTCAGCACACAAATCGCCCAAAAAATTGGAAATCTAATTATATTAATCTAAAAATATCGATTCAATGTCCGTTGTAGCAAAGGAAATGGCCGACGGGAAAGACATTTCGAGGAAATCCATAAATGAAAAAAAATGTAATTTTCGTCCCTTTCTTCCAAATCGATATCAATTTCATCATGATTGTCGATAAATTTCTTACGAATCGTGTACGACACAACAGAAAAAAAGGAAAGGAAAATCAAGAAAATTAAATGCAGAGCAAAATAAAAGTAAATAACTGATTCGGATCGTGAAATTGTTTCCAATACATTTCAAAAGCATGTTGGTATGTCTGAGGTATCCAATCCATTCCCATTGAGTTCTTCTCCGTCATTTCCTCGAAAAAAAGCTTTTTCCTTCCCTCATCTGATGTCTTCGTCTGGATTTTATGTTGTGAAAATTCTATTTTATTTATTTATTGTTCAAGGTTCATATCAGCTTCGTGAAACTATTTGAAATTGTCTGCTGGTGGAATTGTTTGTAACAAACATTTCTGCTTTACCAAATCAAAGTCTTAATTTGAAATGTTTTTTCTCGGGAGAGTTTGAAAATGGGCTGACCAGAGAATGTTCACAAATTATTGATTTGTTCAGAAGAAATGAAATATTTTCCGACCAGGGAATTTTCAGCCATGCAATTTTAAGATTCGCTCATGATTTTCATTTCGATGTTTTCATTTCAGCTTCTTTGAACAATTTTTCATTTTCTTCTACTGAAAATGCATAAAACGAATAGTTTTAAGTTTCCAATGAATGATGTAACAGAAACATATTTCGTTGAAGCTTATGTCGGCTTGTGATCTCAGAGAATCTTTGCAGGAAAATTCATTTCCTCAAAGCTTCATTTCCCAGCATATTCTGCAGTTTTACTTGTTGTTTGCAATGAAGATTAAACATTAAACTGTAGGAAGCCAGGTTTGTTTACAGCGAATGTCTTTGAAAGAAACCTCAGAAAATGTTGCAAAAAATAAACAAAAAAAGCTTTCATCAAGAAGCGGGCTTTCAGTTGTGGCGGGTAACTGAACTATTTATTTAATAAACTTCCTTTCATCCGCTCCACTGGCTTTTACAGAATAAACATGAAAAAGTAGGGCAATGAAAATGCAGAAAAAAGGAAACGAATTACTTTTCACTATGAGGCGAGAAAATCACGGCAGTCGGCAACAAAAGTCGCAACAGCCGTGAGAGTGATGAAGAGTTTTTCTTCTTCCTTTTAGATTGTTCTTTGAGGAAGTAAATTTATGGCTTTCAATAAAAGCTTGGCGTAAATTAATGAACTGTTTATTTTGCGATTATTTCCTCCAGTCAGCTTCTGATTAACAATAAATACATATTCATTTATCAGCTCCTTTCATATCCACATTTGGTCTTTCAACTTCCTTCCCTTCACTATTATTGCAATCGAACGACTGCTGCTGCTGCTGCTTTTACTTATACACACACATATTCCGGATGTGTTATAAAAGGAGAATTGTTATTTATTGCATTTCATTTTGGAACTAATTGCATCAATTTCGAGTGGATGACTCTCAAATAAATTGCCCCATTCAGAGTCCTAGAGAGTGAACAACGAGCAAGCGAATGACTGTAAGTTGAGAGAAGTCAATTCTCGTTATAAAAGGATAAGTCGAGAATTCTATCTTCACATTGCTTTTCTCTCCAATGTTTCCCTCATGGTTTAAGCGATTTTAATGTCATTCAAGAGCAACAGAAGCACATAATGGTTGGTTGCATGATGTAGTCAGATTACATGAGGAAAAAAGTCATTTAAAACATTCCTTAATTGAGTTATTTTTAATTAAAGTTGTTTCTTTTTTATTTTAATCTCAATTATGATGAGGATATCTAAAATCTCTGGTCGTCATGTTTCTTTTTTCTGCCAATTTCCACGTAATTGTCATTACCATATCAACAATAATTAAAACAATTTTCTTCTCGATTCGAATCTAAATATTTCCACGGATAGAAAAACTTTTTTTCTCTTAAATTCTTCAAGTTCATTCAACAACAAAATTTCAACAAACTTGTTCAAGTGCATTCGAATCCAACCAAGGAAGCCTTTTTTGTACTTTTATTTTCTGTCAGTTACATTTGTCGATGGTTGGTAACGATGTTGAGAAAGGCAAAGCAATTGGAATGTTATGGGGTTGAAATGACATCATAAAATCATGTACACAACCAACTATTATAACAATAAATGATAACAGCCAATTTCATGCACACGAAAGATGATTCTACATTCTACATTTTGCCGTCAAAAGGCAATAAAACGAGCAAGCATAACCATACGTAAATGATAGAATAGGAGAAGAAAATGGCAATGGAAAATATGGTGTAAGAGTAGGAGGTTTTGAAATGTAATCTGTTTAAGACATTTCTACCATTATAAACAGGAAAATCTTGTCGAATCAAGAAATCACTTCAAATCTTTCTTCTGCAATTGTGAAACATCATAAAACTACTGTCGCATTAATATGCACTTCGCCATTCTGTTACGACATCAAATATGTGGAAAGCGAACTCAACTATAGAGTGTAAAAAATGTAATAAAGACAAAATGCAGAAAATGACAAACTTTTATTGCAATGAAACGTGGCGAAAGCCTTGGCTTCAGCTCGTTGCTGAATCTGAGCAGCCATATGTGTGTGTATTTGTTTTTATCTATGAATGTATGTGATGTGGCAATTTGCATAATGGAAAAAGATATCCCAGGTTGTTTCCAACTCTTCTCACCCTTTTCTCCCCACCACAGCACTCGACAACTTTCTCTTCTTTTTTTCCCGAGGACGAACTCGCAACTCGCTCTGCCACTTCCCTTTCCTCATAACTATTTAATTTATTACCATCAACTCCAGTCGTTTGCTTCCTTCCCAAGCTTGGATTTACATTTAATGATTGTTTTTCTCTCTATCCCTGCTTTATTCTGTTCTCTTTTTTTCTCTATCAAGCACTAAAAAATCGCTTTTTGTTTCGTTCAGAAGGGGATAAAAATTATTCGCTTTTACCTCGGTCACCCCAACTTCAATGTTTCTTCTGTTTCCTTCCTTTTCCTCTGTTTTTTTTTTTCACTTGTTCGTCAATTTATATGGGAAAAAAAGTTTTTCGTTCATCATGTCTTGTGTTCGAGGAAAAATCGAAAGGAAAAACTTAAAACAATCCTCTCATGATGTGTGTATATGCGGACGTAAGAAGCTTTGAAAGTCATTTTTAACACACTCCATTTATTATCAAAACTAGGATTAAATACGAAAGAAGGAATGAAATGAAGAAAGTTGGGAAAAAGGAAAATTCTTTTGTGTAAGACGATGATTAGATGATTTTTTTCTTTCTTGAGTAGATATTTTAACTGAACTGATTCAGTAATGAAAAGTCAGATTTCTTTGCGAAGGAAAAACAAAAAAAAACTTTCCAAATCATTCTCATAACAATGACTTCCAAAACGAGATTTCTCAAACCATTAAAAAAGGAAGAAGTCTTAAATTTCTTGATTTACTCGGAATGTCTGTTTAATGAAAGATGAAAATTTTATTTCATAAACTTTTTAAATGAAACTTTAATTTCTCTGCGAATCGTTAAAAATAATTTCTTCTTTTTTTTCGTCTTTTTGTATTCAAATAAATATAAAAGAAAAGCAAAGTTCACTCATTGTTCCTGTTTGTGATTTTTCTTATTTTACTTTTCAACTTTTCGCTTCAAAAACAAAAAAGCTTCTCTCATGTATCACAAAACTTTTCTTTTCCCAGTAGTGATGAAGCTTTTCGCTTTTTTTTGTGACTTTTCTCAATGTGAAATGCGAAAAGTTTTTTTAATAAACGTTGAAGTATTCTTCTGTTAAAAAGATGTTCGCTTAATGAATGCGCGGTGGAGAAAGTTCTGCTTTGCTAGGTACTTGAAGCAAGCGACTTTCACCATTATTCGCTCTCATGCTAATAGTTTCGTTTTGTCAGAAGTTTCCTGTAATGCTCTTTGTCAAAAATGGTAATTCCTTTAATTAACATTTTTTCCGGTCTCGCTTGTAAGAGCAATCTCAGCTTTTCTTTCCATTCTACTTAACAAACTTATTCTTCAAAATTTTTCTACAGTTGATGAAAATTTAATAAAAAAATTTTATTCATAAAAGTTTTTAATTAAAATGCAATTTTTTAACTCTCTTACAGAATATAACAAAACTACTTTGCTTCAACCTATAACAACAAGAAAATAAAGAAGAGAATTAAATAAAGCTGACTAAAAGCTTCAGTTACGGCCAACGAACATTAAGAGAAAAGAACAAAAGGAGAACAAAAAAGAAATTGAATTTTAACTTGCACAACAGCAAGTTTTTCTTGTGTTTTTCTGAGAGGAAATGAGTGCTGGAAAGTTCCAGCTATTCATAAGTAAATTGAAATGGAAAATATTGCGACTCAACTATAGATGTTGCATACAAATGGCCTCATTATAACCAGCCAGAATTTGCAACTGAATGGCTTTTGCATTTAAATTTTAATCAGAAGCATTGTGGACGACTGCAAGCAAGAAGAAATTTTCTAATAATTCGTTGCTCTCCAGTGCAAAAATCACTTCATCAGAGAACAAGTTACAGAATATGCAAAACAGTGAAGCCAATCCAAAAATTGAAAGGCCTCGACATTTGCAATTGAAGACGACATTTTACGACGAGAACGTCAACATTACATTCGCTTCATCTTCAGACGATGAAAGCTCACCCGAAATGAATTGCAAGAAAGTTATCGACAAACCGACGTTGGTAAGTTTTTTTTTCATTCCTTTTGTTACATTTGTAACGACGATGAAAGAAACTTTTATCCCATGTTTAACAAATAAATTTTTCTCGTTTCTGTCACATACTAAAATCAGGTTAAACGTCTAACAATGGGATTACTGAGGATAAATGACCAAGAAAGTCGACCACTAGGTAAGGCCATAGCCCGCATATATGAAAGCAAAATGGACATAAATCTTTATCCGTTAACTTGAGCTTTGTAACAATTATTTAATCTCATAAATTTCTTTTCCATTTTTCTTCCTTTTTTCTCTCTCTTCAAAAATAGTCACGAATCGCTCGTCACCAAATTCACCCTCGCGTAAAAATTACTTTTATCATTACATCAATGCGGGTATTTATGATGTTGATAATAAATTCGGTGATTCCTGTCGACAATCGCTAACATCTATCGTGTTAGATTCAGAGAGTGAAAGCAATCGAAACACAATTGAGTTTGATTTTAAGCGTAATGTTATAAGGGAGACAAGCAGTGCAAATTGCAGTCCCAAGAAATTCCTTTTATCTTCAATCAAACGCACAGATAGTCTCAACGCTAATCATCATAACACATACCATCAGATTGATGAAGACATCGAGGAACTTGAATTGAAGGAGGCGCCATGGTTTCATTCAGGAATGCCAAGACAAATGTCACTTGAAATCTTAGCACAACAAAGTCCCGGGGATTTTTTTGTTAGGAGGTGTAATAATAAAAACGGTAGCTTCACATTGTCTTTGAGAGTTCCTGGAGCATCACATAAGATTGCACATTATTTAATCGTTAAGACTCAAAGAGGTTATAAGATTAAGGTGAGATTTACAACATGAAAAATTTATTTGATTTATATTCAAATTTTATTCTTGTCACATACGCGTAGGGTTTTCATAAGGAATTTTCCTCTCTTCGTGCTTTAATCACGCACCATTCTGTGATGCCTGAATCTCTGCCAGTTCCTTTAGCGCTCCCACGCCCCCTCAACATCAACCGAAAGTGCAAAAACATTGATGACTATGATACTTATGCGAGACTTAAAGATTTAAGATCAATATTCTCGGATCTTGATGTTAGTACATAATCTTTGGTTGACAAAGTCGACAGATTAAATTAACCCATCTGATTCTAATGGTTATTAAACTAGCGGCACAAGATTCAAAAGATTATTAAAATGTTTGTAAATAGTTTCAGTTGAAATGTTGCATAAGAATCAGGCGCAACTTTAATATTTTCTAAAAATATTTAAAATGAAAGGAAACAAAAAAACTTTCACTTGGTTAGAAAGATCGGAAAGTAAAAGAAAAAAAATATGTTGAAGCATAAAAGTTGAAGAAAATAAAATTATGTTAAGATATTTATTTAAATATTTTGTGAGTTTTATTTTGATGTTGAAATAATTTCTGATAAACTTTGAGATTAGTCATCAAATAGTAATTTCAGTTGTAACATGGAAATGTAAACATACATTGACTTTCTGCTGAAATGTACACTTTCTTTCTAAGTAAACATCTCTAAGTTTACATAAAATATTTAGAAGCAATCATCGATGAATCCCAGATCAAATCATCCGCCTTCAATCATGTTACATCTGTCTGCGACTGTCACATAATTTCTCCAATTTTAAGAACGTAGGTAAACATGTTTTTCCTTTTTCATGATTTATTGATTTCTTTTTCAAAGTGATTTATTTAGCTTTTATTGGAAAATCTTGAGAAAGTCAGGCGAGTAAACATCTCGAATATGGTTTCTCTCGAAGGCATTTATAAACCTTTTATAAGTAGAGCAGAAAGCAGCAGATATTTTATTATGACGGCAAAAAGGGAGATAAATGGCTCTTATTATTGCCATTTTATTTTCTTCTTCTCTAACATCAACTAGGAGCATAACGAAGCTTTTTTTTACGAATGATTTATTTTCATCTGGAAATATTCATTTCACTGAATTTTCACCGCCACTTTCAAAACCGAAGAATCCACATGCAAGAATGTTAAAAAAAGATTTTCACTTTTACAACCGTGTGAAATATCGCCAGGCGACTTAAATGTAAAAGAGTGTAAAAGTTTTTATTTTTATTTTCCAAGAACACTCCCAAACCACTTTCCGTGATTCTACAATAAAGTATCTCCAGCTCTTTCACGATACTTACAACAAATGACTAATACAATTTACATTCAGCCGGATTTTTTACAACAAATGCGTGTTAATTCGCTATTAGCACCAACCAAAAAAAAGCCTGAATCACTAATGACTTCTTGTTTTTACCACACACTTCACAAACACACATTTAAACAACAAACATATTTCTGTTCATCTTGTCCACCCACGCAAACTGTAATGCTATTAATTGTGATTGCTGTTGTTAGTTGGGGTAAGTGAAACGTTTCTATTCAGCGACCCACAAAAAAAAATTTTTTTTTCGTTTGGCAAATTTCCTGTCGCCTAATTAAAAAAGTATCGATCAATGCTGCTTTGAAGTGTGTAATATTTCAACCTTTTAAATGTATCGTATCAAAATATTAGTCTGTAGGCGAGGGAAGGAAGAAAGAAAGCGAGGAAAAAAGAAATCAGAAATGTAAACTGAATGGGTGTGAACAGTGCGAAAATTTATGCTGCTATTATGAGAAATGGAAGGAAGTGGTCGGACTGCGGTGATTTATGCTGAATTTTGGCTCGTGTACTATGCGACAAGCAGGAAACGTGTGCAATCAGACGCCAAACGAATTTATTGATCGTGTGAAATTAATCATGAAATAAATTTTTGTCTGCATTCAATAAAAGTTTGAATAAGAAAAATAAATTGTATTGAAAAGTTCACAAAACTTTAAGCACACAAAGATGATGATAATAAAGTCAACAACAATTTCACACGAAATAAATAAAAATATTTGAGAGAGAAGAGAGCGAAGGAAGCAAGTCAGGGATGGAAACTTTTATCAATTTCAATTTTTCTTGAATTTTTTTTCACAAAAGATTTTCCAATAAAAATATTTGAAGTGAGAAATTAAGTTTTAATGTCACTTCCCAACCCTGACACAAACAGAAATGTTATCACAAGATTATGATTATTATTCACATTTAATGCTTATGATGATAATTCTCAAGTCAGTATTCTCATTGCTCTCAAGTTTAAAGCATCTGCGCCTAATATTTATTTATTTACGTTGAGATGTTGTTGAAGACTTCATTGTTCCTTATTACACTTTTGGGAGTCGTTAGCGGGAGGTCGCTTGTGACTACCAACTTGGATCTTTTGCAGACACCTCCACTCAATAACGAGCCGATTATCGGTGTTTTATCTCAAGAGATCTCTTATTACCTTGATGGAAAATATCCCGGACTGTACGAAAGCTACATCGCCGCATCGTACGTGAAGTTTGTCGAAGGTGGTGGAGCCCGAGTAGTTCCAATTTGGTAAGTAACATGACAACACGAAAATATGTTTCTGTGTTTGACGCGTTCGAGCGAGGTTTTTGCGTGCGAACAACTCTAATGACATTGCAGAACAGAAACAAAGAAAGTCCCAGTTGAATGAGTCAAGCGAGTGAATTTATAGCTTCTCTCAAATAAGCTCGAACCATTTGCCTTCGCTCTGGGACCTGAATCGATTTTTCATCTAAAAAAAGGGCGAAGGGCGAACATGAAGCCCAATTTCCTTCTGACTTTATTTTATTTTCTTTTTTTTTGTCGTCTCATCTGAAATCACCAACTTTGTCACTCGACATTAAGCGATGGCGTTGATTAATTAACTGAAAACTTTTTATTTCTTTACTTTTTAATCGACACGTAGGATCGGAAAACCACGCGATTATTATGAAAGCATCATGTCGAAACTCAATGGGTGAGTTAAAATTCTTGTAATTGCATTGTTGAAAAATTAATTCAAGGAACATTTCCATCTACTTGATACCTGTTGGGATGATGAATTATATTTATCGCCTTTAAATTTTAAAGAGTGCTTTTGCCTGGGGGAGCAACGTGGTTTAATCAGTCTAATGGATACGCTGATGCTGGTCGACATATTTACGGTATCGCGTTAGAAATGAATGAACGTGGAGATTACTTCCCAGTTTGGGGAACATGTCTCGGCTTTGAACTTCTCACGTATCTTGCCGCCGATGGAAACGAACATCGAGCTCATTGCTCGTCAAGTAATCAAGCATTGCCGCTTGTGTTCAAAGATGATTTCAAAACAAGTCGAATGTTTATGAATGCTCCGGAAACGGTTGTAAAAATCCTTGAGAACGAACCAGTTACAGCAAACTTTCATCAATATTGCGTCACTGAGAAGGTAAAGTTTGTTGTTTCGACTTTTTTTTTATTGTTGCCTAACATGCTATCGTAACAAAAGAAATATTTTTATGAAACTTTCAGAACTTAACAGACTATAACCTCGATAAGGAATGGCGTGTTATGTCGACGAATAGTGATTGGAATGACTTTGAGTTCATTTCGACTATTGAGCATCGTTTTTATCCATTTTATGGCGTTCAGTTTCATCCGGAAAAAAATCTTTACGAGTGGGTTCGAAACAAGAATATTTCGCACACAAGTCATGCGATTTTTGTTTCTCAATACTTTGCTGAGTTCTTCGTAAATGAAGCGAGAAAGAGTTTACATCACTTTGAAGATTCAAAGACCGAAGACCAATATGTGATATATAACTTCCCGCCCACATTCACTGGATCTAAAGGATCTTCCTTTGAACAATCTTACATGTTTCCAGTTGAAATTGCTTATAATGTTGAATTGAATGAAGATAATTCAGCTATCAATGGTATTACTTGTAACTTCTTAACTCTCCTCTTGACCTTAACAGTATTAAAGATGACTTGGTAAACCTTTTACAACAAATCTTTTTTCCATCTTTATTTACAGCTCTTGTCGGTGATTTTATTGAGTTTTGAGTTGCTGTTTGCTCGACACTTCTAATGACTTGGCAGAACAAATAAATGAGTTTCGACAAGCAATTAAATTTAATCTTATCGCAATAGACAAAAATACAATTTTCGAGTCTACTGATCGCTTTTTTATCTTATCTAAAATAAATTATAAACCGTTTAAAAAAATTATCACATTTTTGTTTGATTTAATTTTACGACGTCTCAAGTTACTACCAAAAAGTAGGAAAAATTAATTTTCAACAACATCCAATAAACATCTGTTGAATTACTTTAAAATTCCAGTGAAAAGATTATTAAAATTTTTATTCTTTTATCCTCTCAATCGCTTCTTACATCATTCTATCGGAATAAAATAAATCTTCAAATTAAATGCCAATCGTAAGTCATAATAAAAGCTCTCGTAATGAGGTTAATAAGAATTGCAAATATCTTGAGATTTTCCGCTCAATCTTTCCATATTTACTTTCATAAGAAAAGTTATGAAAAGAATTCGACGAAATATTGTAATTTATTCAATTTTGAATAATTCAAATCCTATTGAAATCTTTTGAAGAGTTTGATGTAAAATCGAGAAAATTTTATTTTAAAAAATTCATAAGGAAGCAAATATTTAATGTCATCTATTTTAATAGCTCATGCTGTCAAAGCAACTGAAAGACGAAGTCTTAAAGAAGGGAAACTAATGATGAACATTGTGAAGTTGCATTAAGAAGATGAACGGAAGGAGAAGCTAATGAATTTTTTAATAAAAGTTATGAAATCCTTTAGAGTAAACTTTCGATAAATCGAATTTAATTGCAAGTTCAATTTGAATTTCGCTTCCAATACATGTCTTGAAACTCAATTCAATTGCATATCTTGCTTGTTTTGAACCCTCTTACTTCAAATGCATTTCAAGATATGAAATACTCGAAAATTTAATCCCCATTGGCAATCATCTTTTCTTAACCCTTTAAGACTGACGATAATACAACATAATGTTGTATGTTTACCGTGAATTAACAGCAAACGAAACAAGACAATGTCCCCGACTCGACAACTTTTCATTTATCATTTTTCTCTCTCGAATTCAAGAAGAAAAGTTTCATTGTTATCAGACACTTTTGTTCTAGTTTCTTATTCTCACCCCTCACTTCTAATGCTTTTTCTCGTCGACAATTATGTATCTAAAGGAGAAAAAAGAAATAGCCACAAGAAGATTATAGCGTCAGAGTACAAAGCAGCAAGAAGAAGAAAAAAAGACTTTTATTCTCTATCATAAAAATTGAAGTTGAAGTTGAGTGAACGAAAGTATGGAAAAGAAGAAAAAATTTCTTCGGAAGGCAGAAAAATGATACACCGAGTTACAAAGGGCTTTGAGCGTAATTTATCTTCTTCATCGTCCGAAAGAAATCTCTCAATTTTTATTATTACATTCGTTTCGACTAATTCAATTGCGTTTTGGGGAAAGGAAGGAAGGAAGGAAAATATTTTTTTCCACATTTCATCTTCAATTTCATTCTCTGGGAGAGTTTCATTTATTTAATTAAATTTATTTGAGCTGCTTATGTGGATTCGTAATCCACTTACAGTGTTCTAAACGTTCTTCCATTTCAATTATGAATCGTTGGTAGTTTAAAGTTGTGCCGGGTTTGTTTGGATGACGATGAATTACATTTGTTTGGGACGAATAATTTTTGTTAGTGCTTTAAGAATATTCACGCTGAAATTCCGTTCACTAAATCAAATATTCTGTGAAATTTCCCAGAACATCACATCTCTTCGTCTAAAATTTGCTCACCACTTAACTTTTAAAGCTTTCATCTAGATAAATATGAGCTAGAAGAGAAACAGATCCTTCAACTTTTACCTAAATGAAAGCCATGAAATAAAATAGGAGATGATGATGATGAAGGAAATGTTTAAACAACAAACAGAGTATGATGCAGATGAAATATTTATTTATATATGCAGAGGATGATGAAAAACCTCTTCTAGCGTTTTTAAATAAAACTTTAGTTAAATAAAGCAATAAAAAATATTTTCAATTCACCATTCGGCACATACGAAAAGATCTTTAGCTGGATAAGAATTCTTTTGAGATAAGCCAACAAATGTTTTTATTATGTTCGGATTACGTGCTCATATTTAGATATTTTTGAATGCTGAAGAATCAATAAAAGTTTTAAGTCTATCGAGAATTTTTTTTTTGATTTTCAATGAGCCGCGTCTGCTTCTTAATCTGCAAAATACTTGCTCGAGTTCTTTTCAGCTCATTCACTGAAAATGGAAACATCACGAATGATAATATTAAATATTTTTTATCTTTTATCAGTTATTTTCTACTAACAAATATTCAACGTAAAGATTGTGATGATGGGAAAAAGTTTGAAGTTGAAATCGGAAGTAAAATTAAAACTTTCGAAGGGAAGGAATATTTTTCGAAATGAAAATAATATGCAAATGAAATGAGCTTCGGTAAAGCCCCTTCAGTAATTTACAACAAAATTCCATCACTCCACGAAAGCAAAGCACCATGCACTAAGCCTAGGCGTACTTCTAGTAATCCCATCGCTGATAAACATCAGGCAAATTCCAACCACATTTACAAAACTTTTCCCAGGCCATCAAAGAACTATAAAAAGAAGCGTGGAAATGGAAAGAAAAAAAAGCAAAGAAAAAGTTTGAGAACAAAAGCAAAGCCACTCAGATTATCTTTCATATCTTACACATACTTTTTCTCTCATACATTTTTTACGCAAATAAAACATGCTAAATCCATAAAAAAATATATCGCCACGACTTGTGATTCTACTTGTTCATTCATTTGAGCTTCACACGGATAAGAAGAAATTTATTCGCTTCGATAGCAGAAAATCGTAAAAAGCACACGCCAAAAGAATGCTGATCGATTTTCCCTCAAACTTAAATTACATTGAAATACTCGCACACTTCTTTTTATGCTCTAAAATATGAAAACTTTTCACATTTCCTTTAATTTTCTTTGATGCGAAATGATAGTAAAATGATATGATGCGTCCCATGGCATGAATAAACTTTTTTCCCACTCGCTTCTGTTTGCTTTCATATCAATATTCATAAACATAAATGGTATGGGCTGCTAAAGATATATGATGTCGCTTTCAACTTATATTTCTCTCCCAACATATATCTACATTCACTTCTACGTCTACCATTTATTCATTTATAAACATCAGCAGAAAATGGAATGAAAAAAGAAAAATATTTGAAAAATCTAAGTCAGGGCTTAAAGCGATTTAAATCATGAAAATGTTTGTGTTGTTTGAAGCTGCTGTCAAGCCCTGCAGCCCTTTTTTCCAATCGAATAGCAAAAGCAGTTTTCTTTACACAATTTATCCATTCTATTGAATTGTAGGATGGCAAAAGGAAGCATAAGAAAGAAAAACTACCTTAAATACAGCCACTACACAATTTCCAAAGCTCTTTTCCCTTTTACTCTGCCATTTGAAGTCAATATCCTATCAATGAATGACTTCGTCCCCTCATGCTCACATTCCCATTCCATTTCAATATTTACCGTTTGCCGAGCAGCAAATTTATTTCCATTAAAGTCAATAAGAAGCTCCACATAATAATTTATCAGTAAAAGAGTGAAGCAAGCCTGCTTCTGGTTTCTTTCTAACATGAACATTATGCAGTAAGTCGTTGTCATTTAATGAAATTCAAATGAATGTATCGTCGAGCTATGCTTCTTCTTCCTTCTATTCATTACAAATCCGCACTTTCATTTCCTTCTCTCACCACCAACATTTTTCGTTTCCTTTTATTTATGATGTGAATGAATGACGGAAAGTAGAAAATCTATTTAATTATGTAATAAAGTTTTATGATAGTTATTTATGTGGATTACATGATGGTCGATGAATTACATAAAAGGAAATGAACTTAATTGGAATTCAGCTTAAGAACTATTCATTGTCCCTCATTCCTTTTTAGAAATGTTTAAGTCATGGATAATTGAATTTTAATCCCAACGATGTCTCCATTGATAACCATACGAAGACAGCGCGGAAACTTTTTCAATTCCAAAAGTCAATATTTCGTTTTCGATGCATAAGAAACAAGAAAACAGACGACAGCAGGGGAGAAAAGTAAATGAAAATATTTTATAGGCGCATAAGACACAAAACAAAACATAAGCCGTTTGGTTTCAGTCACCATCTGTTTCATTGTCTGTGTTTTTTTTCCTGTAAATCAATTAAGTCATTGCTGTATGTGGAGCTTCTCTTAAAATCCCATCCGCAATAGAATAAAGTCATATAAACTGTCGAGTATGTTCAACTTTCTCTCGACTATTCCAACATGATAATATTCAATCTGCAGGGCTAGTCACGAAATGAAGATAAGGATGATATAAAGAGGATTTTAATTAACTTTACTACAAAAGCCCTTCAGTTGTCGTTTATTTTTTTTCTTTCTCTTTCTTCATCGTTTTCGCCTGAACTACTCGACTTGTGTTCCATGAACTGTTGGATACAAAGGATCGAAATATGAATGAGTCAGAGAAGAAAGCAAGCAATGTGAGTTTAATAAAATCTTTAACGTGGAATATAAACATGTCAGTATTTAAATCAGACGACAACAAGGCAAATGAAGAATTTGAATATTTCTGAGTGAAGAACTTTTCCACTATATGCAAAGTTTCTAGGATTTAAATGAAAATGATTTCTTACTTTCAATAAAATTATTTTTCTATTCAATAACACATCGTAACTGACGAATGAAGTCATTTTAATGTTCCCAATTTTAAATATTCACAGAGTTGTTTCCATCGTTGTAAACTTTCTTGTTTTGCAAGTGCTTTAGAGTAAATTTTTTCTTAAGTTTTTTAAGTAAGGAAAATTTAGTGTTGGTAAATGACAATGTCAATTGTTTCGCAATTTTAATGTTGTCATTTGTGATGAGAATTCATAAAAAACTTAAAAATGAAAATTAATTCATCACATGGCATGTCAATTTCAAACACTAAACGGGAGACATTTTCCTCGTTGAAAATTGAAGAAAATTGTAAGAAGTTCTTCATCTACTTTTCCTTCTCATCCTCATAGATTATCCTACCCATATTACATGTTAAAACTTTGAAAGAAGACGATGGCAGAGAGTTGAGATGAACAAATTCAATATATTTTCCATTTTCCGGTGCGAGCTTTGGAAGGAGAAATAAAAGTTTTAGTTTCGTTGAAGTTTTATTTTCTTCAGCGTTAGATTTATCCGAAGAAGAAAGAAGAATGTGAAGCCTCCAGGAAATTCAATTTCGGTTGCACTCCATCAGACATGACAGATGATGAAGTTCACTTAGTGAATGGAAACTTCACATCCATTATAAGTTTTCCAGAATGAAAAAAAATCTTGAAAAATAAATTGGCAGGCTTTTTACACAACATTTTATTTAATTATCACATTCTTTGAAGTTTCGTCTTTCACGAGTAAACTTTTAACGATTTTCTAAATGATTTCATTTATAAATATTTTCATTGAACGCCAATAGCCTGAAGATGATCTTTTAAAAGCATTCATCGTCTTGACTATGAAAAATGTTGAAAGATTTTGAGCTAAGCAAGCATAGTAAGCACCAGCAGCATTAAAGAAAAAAAGAGGAAAATCATCGTTAAAAACTACCGACAAACAGCCATTACGATGAGTGCACTTAGGGAAAAGTTTATGTCTCAATGTGTATTCTTCCCATCCCGATGTCCTAAGTGGTCGATTAAGATGAAATCATGAACCTTTCGCCCGCCCGCTCGCTGCTACGAATTGTTTGGAAGGATTTTTTTTGCTGAAGATCCTTTAAGTATTCCCCAAACATTTAACTTTTGAATCTTTAATCTTGTACATGCATAGCGGGCTTGAGGGAAGTTTTAATGACTTTACGTGTTCAAAGGGAGTAAAATAATCATAAAGTAATATCCACATCATTATGTCATATATGATGCTTCAATAATCTGCTCGCAAACCTGCAGAAAAATGAATGAACACACAAAGCAACGACTTGTTGCACAATTTACTCCGACAATGAATCAGAATCTGTACAAAAATTATCGAAAACAAATTTTTCTTTTCTCGTTTAACATTTCGATTCTGTTCCGTTATGTTATGTTGATGTTGTGAGTGGGAGGGAAGAAAGGGAGGAGAATAAAGGGTGGAAGATTGAAATATTCATTTACCACGCCACAAGCAAATCGAAAACATTTGGAAAAAAAGAGAAATAACATCATTGATAGGAAGTTGCATAATTCAGTTGAATGTGTTCATATGTTCGTTTGGAAAGAGAAATGAAATCGAGGTAACTAATTTGCATTGATTTCAGATTTCGTTCGTTTGCAAATCACCTGAATGAAAGAGTGAGAAAGAGAGAGAATTCCATTTCCATAGGAAATAAAAGAAAATTTTGCGGGGAAAATCTAATCAAACGGTATGAAAATAAAGAAAGAAAAAAATCATGCAAAATAAAATTGCGGAAATGAAATTGAAGGCGGTAAAGGGGAGAAGGAAGACAAGGAAGGATATCTCATCGAAAAGAAAATATTTTCTAAAGAAATTTTCCACGTTTCCCGTTAAAAAGGTTTGGAAATTCCGGCCATAAAGAACTTTCCGCATGTCTTGAGGCGAAGATCAAATGCCACAAAAGTACCAAAAAGTAAAAAGGAAAATATTTAAATCAAGATTTTGTTGAAAAGAAGATTTTTCGTTTATCTGTGGATTACGATTCTAATGTAAGCCAAGGGCGAGGAGTTCACATGCGGCTGTCTTGTAGTTTGGAAAACTGGGTTACGACAACTTTTTCATACCAACAACCATTAAATGCAACTTCCCAAGAAACACTTTTGAAAGGCTTTTGGCTTTACAGAAAAGTTTTTATTACCGAAAATCTTATTTTAAACTTTATGAACCTCTGAGATAATCTCGAGAGAAATTCAACTTCCGAAAAAGCTTGAAGAAAATTTCCTTTTAAGAAAATTCGATTTCGGTACAAAGATAAGCTTTGAATGACTAAGCCGAGAGTTCTCTTTGATTTGTTATTCGGTTCACTGTCGCGACTCGCGATAAACACGCTTTATACAATGTCAACGGCGAAGTAAAATGTCTTGTTTCTAATCAAGTTATCAACCTTGTAAAGTAATGTTCGACTAATTAAGAAATACATGAAAAATTGCCGAGTATGCTCATCAATATAAAAGCACACATCACATGACGATTTCAATCACAGTTTTCTTTAGGTCTTCAAAGCAAAACTTCGTTACAGAAGAGAAGGAAAAAAGCCTTTTCCTGTTGCCAAAATGTTGAAAAGCTATTTAACCTCATTCATTCTATTTGTAGGTTGTGCAAACTCAATTCTGAGTCAACAAGTTCGTCCATTGCCAAGTAAACGAAAACTTCGAGAGAAAAAAACTTTTTTTTCCTTCTCGTTTCACAAATGCTGATAACAAAATTTTCGTCTGATTTAATTAAAGATCCCGTGATCAACATTCAATGCGGTCAATGGAGTGGAGTTAGGAGAACTGGTCTCTTGTCGCCTCGAATGAATCAACAAGTGCCGACAACTTGCACATATCGAATCAGTGCGATTAGCTTCCAAATCTGTCAAATGCGTTTTGAATTCAGGCAATTTTCATTGGCGCCTCCAACTCTTAGTAACAATGGAATTAACTCAAATGGAGCGGCTTTCCAAATGTGTAATGATGAACATATGACTGTTGGAAATATCACATTGTGTGGTGAAAATACCGGACAACATAGTAAGAAACTCTTAAATGAAGAAAGAAAATCAATTTCAATTTTCTTTTATCTTTAGTCTACGTTCCGATTAACCCGAGACAAGGAGAACGTCAACTAACCGTGACAATCACCACAAGAGGTGGAAACGGATTTACACGTCCAGAATGGAATATTGCGGTTCATCAACTTGAATGTCCATTAGGTCAATCGAGATCTCTCAATGTTATTCAAGCTTCAACAGCTCAGAAACTTAAACTAAATGAAACTGTTCGAACACCGAGAACTTTAGTGTCCGATTGGTTGGCGCCGCCTGGATGTCTTCAATATTATGTTCAGCCATCGGGACAAATTGACAGCTTCAACTTTAATAATGGACAAGGTCAGTGACTTGCTTGTATTAACATTTTATCTGGGTTGAGTTTTTGACACGCAATGACCGAGGATAATTTCATTTCTAGGCCCTTATATTGGTGACATGAATTATGCAATTTGCTTCCGTCGTCAAAGGGGAGATCAAGCCATAAAGTAAGTTTCTTGATGAATAAATAAATGAAAGATGGGACATGACTTCTTCTCTTTAGATTCATAACAACGTTCTTTCAAATGAACACTGGAAATCCTGCCAACCAAGGCTTCGATGATGATTGCTTTGGTCAAGAAGAAACACTTTTAAGGTCTGAAGATCATTTATTCATTCCCAATGCATCTTTGGAGACGAGAATTGACAACGTTCCTGTGACATTAAGGCCACGACTATTCTGCGGCAGAAGTCTCAGTTCTTCAACTGTCACCAGCACTCCACCCGGTCCATTCATGATTGCATTCAATTCCGACCGAGTTTATTCCCCATCAGATGAAATTGGTTTTCGAATGCAATACGAAATTGTTTAAACATGACAAGCAATTTTTTTTTACTTTTTTTGAGACATAAATTTACATGGCATCGAAAGAAGCAAAAATCGAATAAATAAATTTCTAATCCCAAATCCAATTCAATCTATTTTTTGTGGAAAGCTTTTTACTGTCCACTCGTCTCCACATAAAACAGAAGTTGAAGTTGTAAAAATCAGTAAAACAAACTGAAAGCAAATGAAATGACTTTTTAATAGTTTTTTGTCGCTGTGATTTTTTTTCGTGCAGTCACCAGCATCGTTGGTGAATGGTGACTCCATTGAGAGATTCTGCAGCACTATAAAGGAGTCTATGCAGTTTTATGATCACTACCAGCATAAGCTCAATGCTGTAAAAATTCAATTTAATTTTCATGGATATTGTGCAATCGTTTCATGGGCTCACAATAGCAGAACATCGTAGCATTAACAGATGCTGGTATGGTTAAAAATTTCCCACCTGCTTCCTTCACAACTTTTAAAATGTTCTCCATTAAATATTTCATTCCATCTCACCATCAAAATTTAATTTTCATTCAACCCGAAAAACCTAAAAATGTAAAATTTTTATTGGTCGCTTTTTGCTGGCGAATTTTTTTTAAATATTTCCGAATCTATTGAATTGGTTTTTATCAGTGAACAGTTATGGAAATATTGGATTTATTTCTGAGTGCCCCGCACTTTTGTTTCAGAAATTCTTAATGAAAAAATGGATTAGAATGAATTTTTTGTTGTGAAGCGCTGACCACGGGTCGAGACATGCACTTCAATTAATGTTTTTGTTTTATGATTCAATGGATGGATGTCTAGTCGAGTTTTTACATCATTCATCGACGTTATATGCTTTCATGCTATCTGCTTACAAAATCATAAAATAAAATGACATCAAAGTCAGTTCATTAAATTACTGATAACTGCTGTACCCGATTCATGTTCATGATAATTCAATTTGTACTTAGATAGATTCATGATAACGAAATTAAACTCAATTAATTTAAATTAACTTTTCCCTTTCACTTCACTGTTTCCTTTCCCAACTGAGATATAAATTAATTAATTTGTTTCAAGTTGAAGTTGAAATGTTGATAAATTTCACTTTTCACTCTATGGAAACGCTTTTTATAATTGATATCGAAAGCGACGCTACTTGAACGAAGCAAAAATAAATGCTAATCATAAATTATGTTTCTCAATTTGAGGAGAATTGCGGGGGCGAAAACATATAGCAACGAAACCAACTTTGTAATTGCTTTTTAATAAGTTGTAAAACTTTTCCTTGAACTTGATTTTTGCCAACAACTTTGAAGATGGGAAATGGCGGGACGATTCACGATTAATGTGAATTTTGATGTCGGTTAGACATTTGACATTATTTAAAAAGAGAATAAAAACTTAAGTTTTAGATAATTCCCAGAAGTTAAAGTTGACATTGGGTTGGATCAAACTTTTATTACTTATCCCTTTTAAAGAGCTTTCTATCGCATCATGCATGAGATGAAATCTGAAAGTCATGAATAATCATTTTAAAATTTGACAACTCACATTGGCACAACACACAACATCGTTTTATCAACATTCATTTTCTAATTTTACATTTCCCATCCTTTCCCCAACCACTGTGCGGCTCACGATACTCGATTCTGACGAAAAACAAAACTTTTCTCGCTGCGGCAAATCTGTTTATGAAATTTTAATTAACTTCGCTGTTGGAAACAAGTGTAAGACGATGATGATGTTGATGATCTAAGGTTTTTTCATGTGTCGATTGTTGATTGCTGCCGCTCTTCCTGTAAGCATTTCACTGAGAAAATGAAGGCGTTGAGATGAGTATCGATTTGCACTTAAATAAGTCAGCGTAAGCTATTAATTGCTTTCCATCTAGAGAAGCAAGAAGAGAGCAGAAACATCAATTCTGTCGCTGTTTGAATTCATTCCCCAAATAGATAATCCAGCCGGATCATGATTCTGCAATTTATTATTCCGTTCATGTAATCCCAGTTAAAACTACTTAGAGTGTTGATATTTGCACCCGTTCTCGCACAATTGAACACAAATCTATGCTCGTTTTTGTGCCACTCTTCGATGTTCTGCTTTGTTCTGTTTATACTCTCTGGAATCATGAAACAAAAGACATGCTGCACACTCAAAACAGCAACTAGAATCTTTTTTTTTTCTCCTTTTTGCTTTGTTTCACTCGATGAACGTTACCAGAATATTAAATGGAGATTTATTCGGTAAATAAAGTTGAGTCGCTCGTATGAATGATGTTGATGGTGAAGCCAAAAGCAAAAGGAGAAAAGGAAAAAAAAACTTTTCCTTGTGATATTTCCCTTCGACTTAACGCGTTTGAACTCGAAGAAGAGAAATTTTCACCTCGACGCATATCACGATTTGTGCAAATCGTGGGATAAACGTGAAAAGTGATTTTGACCCAATTTTTGTGATACGAATATCAGAAAACAATCTGTTTTCTTTGATTTATTTCCATCAGATTTTCCGCATTTTCCTGTTTGTTTTGCTTTCATACTTTTCTTATAAATTCTGTCGTTTGATACAAGTCTCGTGTTTAAAATCCATTTATACATTCAAAATCCTATTTCGTTGATCAAAGTCGCGAAACGAAACGGGCAAAGCAATGAAAAGATTTGCAATCAGAGCTGGAAATTAGTGAAAATCTTTTTTCATAATTTTTATTATGCGTGCGGAATTTTTACTTGACAGTTCCAAGCCCTGGTTAAAGTATAAATTCGTTCTTTTATATAAATTTCCAAGAGCATGTTTGACGGCTTTACAATTCAAGCTATGATTGAAAATCGATTGAAGTCGCTAATGCATTTTAAAAAGCACTTAAATTTTGATGTAACTTGACTTTGGCCGTAAATTGATGATGCCAATTGATGATGTTCACTAAATCTGGAAAAAAAATTTATGATTTTTCGAGCGAACATAAAAATTTACTCGAATTACGATTAAATATATATTTCGATGGAATTTTGATTTTTTGTTGAATATTTTGAATAAGTAATGGAATCACAAATTCACATGTAGTGAGATGAAAATAATTCTCATTATTTCAAGCTTCTCAGAAAACAAAAAAGTTTCAGAAATCGCAACATGAATTCTTCCCAAAAAATAAGTAAAATCCAAGTTTAATTGACTCAGAACTTCTCTGAACTTGAATGAGTAAACAAACAAATTAATTCATTTTGTTGTGTTGATTTTGTTGAATGAGATTATGTGTTTGTGAAAACAAGGGCCACTCATACATCACTCAATGCGTGCTCTGTAAATATGTTTCGTTCATTCCGTTCAACAGATAAGAATTCATTGATGAAGATTATTTTTCCAAGAAGAGCAGAATAATGAGAAGATTCTCTATCTAGGAAGTCCAGAGATGAACTCAGGGTTTGTGATTGTTTCCCACGTTCATTTAAATGACTCATAAAGTCATCATCATGTATAAAATCTTCCAATTCGTTCTCTCATAAACCATTCAATTAAAAAAATAAATCGTATTGATTGCATGATGTGAATTCTGAATCGTAAATAAAAACAACACATATAAACTGATACCCTGATCTGTTTCCTCCATTTATTAATAATTTGTTGTAGCATCGAGCATCGAGACTTTCTTTGTGTGCCTCTTGTCAGTATTTTTTTGAGAGTCGTCGGGAAAAGTCTTAAAAAAAGTTTAAACAGTAAAATAAAGTGATTTGATAATGAAGCGAGTAATTTTCATTACGTTTGCATATTTTTGTGCACAAGTCATGTGTCAGAATGAAAATGAAGAAGGAAAGACAACTGAAAAGATTCGGCCATCGATGTTAAGTATGTTGAGCAAGTATATAGAAATGAATGGTACAATTGATGAAGTTATAAAAGGTTCAATGACCGAGAGTTACGGAGGCGTGTGGCTGAACGCGACTGCAAGGCCCATCAACGGCATGTGTGAAACCGAAGAGACTTATGTGGAGGAAGTGACAATTACCGACCGCATCCCATATCAAGTTGAAGTCGATGTATGGTGTTGGCCTGCAGTGCGATGCACAGAATACGAGACACATCATCGAGAAGAGATTCGCAAAGAAAACGTTACAAAGACAAGGTTAGTTAGCTTCACTAATAATTACACTTTTTATTTAGTTTACAAGCGCATGTTAGAGAAACTTCGACATGAACTTTGACATGAATTATTTAGATTTCAATCACTGATAACAAACAAACATTCATTAAAGTTTTGAAACAAATCAAAGCAAAAAAAATATTATAATTTCCTTGTAGGAAAATTCCACGATGTTGTGAACATTACGAAATGAATCCGGAAACGAAAGAGTGCGAGGCCATCTGTATGACGCCATGTGAAAACTTTGGCACCTGTTCAACACCTGATGTTTGTAAATGTGAATATGGCTACGAAGGACAATATTGTGAAACTGGTAAATGATGTGGAAAATGATTAAATGACAACGAAGAAGATTTTTTTTGTTGTTTCCACACTTCAGTGAGTTTCATGAACTTCTCTTTTTTCTTCTATTAATAGACACACTGCCCGAGGGAGTATTGACGGGACCAAACGTGTGTGAGCGAGAAGAGATGCGAGAAGAAGTTGTGAGAGTGATGGAGCAGGAACTTGTTGAAATGGAAGTTAAGGAATGGTGTTGGCCGAAGATTCGTTGCTCGAAGTATAAAATGGAAGCAGTTCCAGTTGAAAAGCTTCAGAAATTCATTAAACCACATCGTGTCCAATTCTGTTGTGATGGATATGCTAAAAACTTTAAAGGCAATCGATGTTTTCCTGTGCAATTCGTCGAAGATAATCAACAGCAAATTGAAGTTAATTAAAGCTTTCTAAACTTTGTATAACATTTGAGAAATTTAAATAAATTTTCCATTTCTAAGAAAAGAATTTTCTTTTTCTGTTGTATAATTAAATATGTGTAACAAATGTACAATTTGAACGTCAAATGATTGTTGGTAATTCCAAGGAAGTGCATGCTCAACAACCGTTAAGAAAATAAATATTCATGGCTCCAGACTTTTGCAACAATCTTTCTCGGGAAACTCGGAACCCTTTCAAGCTTAATCGTTTATATCTCAATTTAATTCGTGGAAATCTAACTTCCGTTTGAATTTTTTCACTAACAAGATGTGGAAAAGTTTTCCCCCTTCGAACTCACGCAATTTCACGGCAATAAAGCAGACTCAAAAAGTTTAACTATTAAAATAGAAAACTGACGCTCCATTCCGTTTCGAGAAAGAATTTTTCGTGTCGTGTCGACATTGGCTGCACTTTTTCTTCCCTTTTATAAAAGAGAAAATTTAATAACTTTCAATTTTTCATGTTCAAAAGTTGACGTGAAGAAATTTTCATATCAGCATTTCAATCGAGCTCCTTTAATAGTGTCGCTTTGAATTAATGTCACAGTTGATGAAATAGAACCGCGAAGGAAATGGCAAAGTGCTCGTTTAGTTCGTGCTCACAGAAAATTATCCTTTAAACATTTGACTTCTTTTTTTCTGTTCATGGTTACGAGACGACAAAGTAGTAGTCGCATGAAAAATTTATTACATCGAAAAGACGTCACAATGTGGACATGAAGTTCTCCTCTAACATTTTTTAATTTCGCATTTTTCGCTCTCGTTTATGCAAATTAAATCACGATTCGAGTTTTCCTTTTTCGTTCATTCATTTCGTGAAGTTTTTCTGCCTGTCTCCATTCAGTGAATGTGCGCCTTCTGTAAACGATTTGAATCTGTTGTTGGCGAATGGTGTAATGGAAAATTGACATTAAACGTTCGTGGGTAAATAGCATCCCAATCGACTGTCAATGAATGCTAATGTAATGATTGCTTCGTAAGATTCCTTTTCTTTCCTCTGATTTAATTTGTCCCTTCGGGGGAATCTATTAAAATAATCTTCAACTAATGCAAACAAACAAACAAAGCAAACTCATACCACATTTCCAAATTCTTTTATTTTGTCTCGTAACAGATCAATTTCACTCTCCATTTGAGTTTTCACTGAAATCTAAAGCGAAGAGAAAGAAATCCAATAAATAAAGTTCTCCTTTTCCTAATGCAAATTTTATTATTTCTGATTTGATTACTTGTTAATGTATCCTTTTCCCTTTTGTTTCATTCTCTTTTCTTCTTGTCGTGCATAATTTTTTTCTTCTTCTTTTTTATTTTTATTTATTTTTTTTTGCGAACGATGAAAAACACGAAAAAAACTTTCAAAGCAAATCGTTTAGTGGGGGAGAAAGGAAATTATGGCAGTTTTTCCTTGACGCTTATATTCTTTTTTTTATTGATTTTTTTTCTATTTTTATGAAAATGTTTCATGGTAAAATTCAATGTTGAATGACAAGAACAAAAAATGTTTAGGAAAGTCAACAACCAGCATGTTAATAATTTCTTTTTGATTAAACTTAATTTTCTTTCTTTTTTCATAAACAACCCCAGAAAAAGAAATAAAAAATGTTTTCTAAGAATCATGAATCATTTTCAATGTCAATAGAATTGATGATGTCGAAATGATTAGAAAATTATTTTTATGTCTTAAAGACGCAAGCAAAAAAAAGTTCCATTTATTAATTGAGTGGAAATTCTTTTAAGATTATCTTTCAAAACGATATTGCAGAATCCATAAAACTTTACGATAATCACTTTGTTGTTCGAGCGTAAACTCGCAAACTATCGCTCCACATGAGCATATAAATTTTTACAGCGAAATGATTCATGCGTTTGCTTCAAGGCATTGTAAAAGTTCTTCGATAAAATATTTATTCGGAGCTTCAACAAAACACTTTCCGAGGGTTGCGATAAGAAAGGAAGTATTGGAAATATATATGCTTTTGTCTTGAATGTTTGTGACATCAACTGAGATGTTAGTTCCTTCACAATCCCACATTTCTCTCACCCTCAGAGATGTTAAAAACAGTAGAAATATGAATCATTCCCGCACAGTGATTGCAAAATATAAATAACGTTGAAATGGTACCAAAAACAAGACAAGAAGGGGAAGGAAATGTGAATGATATGCACAGCTAGATTCAACTTAACTCACTCTACCGATGATTCTTTATTTCATCTGCAAACACCAGAATATATTTATTGAAGATGGAAAAGAAAGGAAATCTACAAAATCAATTCCACTGAATTTCCTGCTGATAAAATAATGAAAATATTTAGAGAAAAAGAAATCTGACAACATAACAACAATAGCAGGCAGAAGAAAGCATAAACACAAACATAAATATATATGAATATGAAATGTTAGAGACAACAAGAAAGCCAGAGAACATTGAAATTATTTATAGTGTGTAAGTAGCAGCTCGCCGTCTTCTTCCCATAACAATTTCATGCAATTGCGCTCCATTGAGAGTGAGAGAGTGGAAATAAAACTACAGTTTAATTTTTATTTTATTACGGTTTCGTTTAGGGAATTGAAGCCATGGAGATCACTGGCATGAACATACATGTCTTTACTAGAGGGCCTTATAATTCTATTAGGACGCCAACTGTGTACTCAGATTTCCATTCTGTCTGGGATTTCACATTTTACCCGCCGATGTGGTTAGTACTTAATGCCATAAGGCTTAATAAACACGCACATCGGGGTTGGGGCGGTGAATGTTGTTTCATTTTATTGTTTGCGAGTCGTAAATTTAAGCCGTAGGATCAGTGTTGCTATTTGGGATTTACAATATTTTTTAAGTGTTTTTCTACTCTTTATTGCTCGGATGTTGATTTGAACCTTTTATTATCGCCTATGAGTTATGCAACATTAATTTCGCCTGAATTTTAGGCAACTTCACCCTCGCTAAATTTTTTCGCTAGCATTTTAAACAACCTAAAAACTTCATTCTTAAAGCCATTGAAAGATGATATATTGAGCTCGTGACTGACTCACGGATAATGTTGAAAATTGATAACTTACGCTTAGCTATATTTTCAATTTGCATTTTTCACCGTTGTTGAATCCAACAAGCAACCAGCCAACCAGCCAACCCCATTCAATTCACTTTTTCCCTAAAATCATGTTGCAGGAATTTATGCGAATCTCATGAACCGTAACTTCATTAATGTTTCCTGCGCAAAGAAATTTATGTTTGGTGATTTCGCCTGTTATCAGAGAACTTCTTTCTTTAGAATTCATAGCATAACTGAACTGAAAACTGTAGAAGGGGAGAAGAAAAAAAATCGCAAATGGGTGGGTGTAAGAATTCCCCCACACCAATGCCATGTAAATTAATATGGAATATGGAAAGAAAAGAAGTTTCATGTTACGATAAAATTTTCAATTCTAAAACTTGGCGAAGTAACAAAATGCTTTTCATTGAGAGGTAACAGTTTGAGCGTCTTCATTACTTTTTCATGAATACATTACCGATAAATTACCTTTCAAATAACACACTGAAGATTTTCCTTCACTCCCGCAACGAAAACACTTTTCCATTACAATTATTACAAGCTTTTCCATTTTTCACCAAGCACCCGTAAGCCGACAGAAAAATAATTACAGTGAATGGGTTTTAGTTTACCATCAAGCTTTTTCCATCTGAATGATGATATCAACCGAAACATTTTCATCCTGCTTGTCAGCTACTTGAAGGTGAAGCATGAAGCAGAGAGGCAATAAAAAGTCGGTTGTAGTATTACACAACAGGCAGCAGAGAGTCTTACTTACGCTAAAAGGAGTATGCTGTGCGTTAGGTTTAAATTAACATTATAATTAATGAATGTTTTTTGCGTGTATGGTGTGTGCCATTGAGCCTAGAATGTAATTAATTACTGTATTTAATATCTCTTAATGTGTACACTTTCATGCTGTTCGGCTATAAGCAAAAACTCTTTTCATGAGACACAACAAACTTCATGCGATGCATCGGCAGCGTGGAGATCGTCAGAGTTTATTTGAAGCTTTGATTCTTATCGAAATGAGAATCTCTTAATTAAGCCCACACAACAGTTCCATGTTTGTTCGAATAAAATTACCAGTTTATGAGACGTTCGTATAATTAATTTCAGTCCATGCATCTCTCTTTCTAAGTAATCACGTCAGCTAATTGGACAGCAAGTATGTTTAAGTCTCAAATAATATCTTCATATATTTAACCACAAACAACTACTGTTCATTGTTTAATATTTATGGAAATGTGGAGAGATGTTTCACCAACTAATTGTAGATCAATTATAATAATTGTATGTCTACGCTTGTCGTTGATGCACTCAATTCATGAAATTCAATTTCGAATCGTCATGCGATGATGAAAATTGATTTTATTCCTTTCTTCACTATCACAACAAAAAATGACAGCAGATATAAATAGAAATTATTCCTTCAATATTTTATGATCACGAAGGAAAATTTCAACAATAATTTCCCTAAAATCGAGTTCAAAGTCATAAAACGAAAGTTTCGTTGAATCGTATAGAAAGTTGCAGAAGAAGAAATGCCAGCATTAAAATGCTTTCAAGACAATTTTTCGCATGTAAAAGGAGAAGAAAAATATTCAACACTTGGTCTAATAAGTATTCAACAAACTTTCTTCAACAAGGAAAGTTTATAGAGAAGAAAATTTTTGAAAAACAAGGAAAAGGTAGAAAATGAAAATGAAGGGAAAGAAAAGAATTTAAATGAAGCACTTCCTAATTATGCGAAAAGAAAGAAAAGAAGACAAAAAATCCTCAAGCGGCTTTTAACGTAATAAATTGAGAGGTTTTAGTTATGTCTTTAGTAATTTCTGAGCGAGAGAAGGGAAGGGAATTGAAATACCCCTAGCCAACCTCGAGCCATCAGTAGCAGTTAAAGCACCAAGAAAACAACAAAAAATATCTCAAATTCCATCTTTCCCTGCCATCAAAAGTCCCGTACTCATTTCCCTCAAGGCTCAACGATAACACCGACTCGGTGTAAGGAGAAAAACATTGAAAAAAAAAAGTGAAAGCTTGTTTATATCATCCTCGAAACATAAAACTTTTCCATCTCACTTCTTTTCTTTCCTGATACCGTTTGTATTTCCGGAGCACGGTGGGCGCTTTTCAGTGAAAATCCCTTTGTGTGATAAAACAACTGGAGGGATTTAATTGTGTATATTTATACAAAAGCTTTAAGTTGTTGATGATTATTTAAAGTCTTGCGGTATTTCATACGTCAACTTTCGAGATGAAGGCAAAAGTGTCGGGTGGGAGTGTAAAAAGGGGTTAATTGGTTCTCAACGGAAGAAGCCAAGGACAAGGGATCATGAACACATTCAGAAACTCGTCGCAAATTCACTTCACACATTCTACAATCGAGAATTTCACTCCGGATGGGGCTTTGAAATTTTAATAAAGCTTTTACGTCAAAGCCACTTCCAAATGTTTATGGTTAGAAGGAAATGTGTTGTATGTATATATGTACAGTAATTTAAAGGGAGGTTGGGGATATTAAAGACTAAAAAGATGAAAATTGGCAGTAAAATTTGAATAATTTCAGATCAAGTGCTGTGAAATGAAGCGACGAAATGTTTTCATAATGAGATTAAAATTGTGGAAAAAATTAGCGAAAATTTTAATCGTTCCTCGTTCGCGAAAAGCTTTTCTGACTTTCTCTCTCTCCTCTTTGTATCTAATTAAATTGTTTTGGTAAAATGAAGTTGAAACATTAAAGAAAAATGTTGGGACAGAAATGAAATTTTATTATGGAATTTTTTTTTATTTATTTAAATCATCTGGTCAACATGGTTGCAGCTTTTACTCATGAATGATTATGAGGCATCTTTTCCCCTTCTTAATGATTCAACGCATTCGTCCTTTTTATATTTTGTTATGCAAAAATGTTTCGGGTCGTCTTCTCTTTTATAATATCAAAACAAATGGTGGATCAAAAGATCAGAATTGCTTTCGTTCTCTTCAGTTAAATGTAGAAATATTTTCATGATTTCCGCTTTCGGGTTAGAGAAGAGAAAATTTCCATACAATCACAAAGGAAAATAATAAAAATCGATTGGAAACTTTCCCCTGAAGTGCGAATGTTGAAAAGTTTAATCTTTTGGGGAATCTAAAATGATGTTAAAGCGATAATGCTGAGATTCTTCCCTTCACCTTGACCTCGAAACTTTCTACAAAAGTGAAATCGAAATTCCTTATCAAGCTTGAACATTTTCGAGACACAGAAAAGGAAAAGTTTTTGCTTTCAACAAAAAACCCGATGGATGATGAGATTGTAGCGGGAATCTTCTTGATGGACTTTTATTTCATTCTTAGCAGACTTTTAGGGCTTCATTTCAAAAACTTTCCCTATTGGAAATTATCTGCGATCATCGCTTAGAGTCGTTGAATAAATAACAAGCGATAAGCAATTAATTTTGATGTTCCATAAATTATTCATATCAGAATGGATATTATTCACGATAAAAGTCATAGTCATTGGTTGCCTTTCTTTCGTTTTTGTTATTATGTTTCATAAATTTATGTATTTCAAAGTAGATAATTTAACATTATACAAAATTTTATAAGCTACTGAAAGTTTAACCCAGATTGATATGATTTAAAGTTTGAGTCAATATTTTCCAACATTAATTTACGTGATTTTATATTGCGCTCGATTTATTGTTGATATCAATAAACGCTTATCACTGTGATAACTACACTGACGATGTAACGAAATTTCTATATTTATTAATCTTTAGACCACTTCAAGTATAAAAGCAAATGTTGAGCCGTCGAATTTTCAAAGTTTAATAAGCGTTGAAAGGAAAATGAAGCAAGTGATTGTGTTGATAACATTTTTAATAGTTTTAAGTGGAAATTTTCCATGTGAAGCTAAGGAATGGTACGAAACTGCTTCCTTTTATCAAATCTACCCACAAACATTTTTGGACACTGGCGTGAATGGAGAGAAAGAAGGATTTGGTGATCTTAGAGGAATTCAACAGAAATTGGATTACATCGAAGGTCTTGGATTTGAATGCATCTGGTTGACGCCCATTTTCAAAACGAGTTATCGATCTTTTGGATATGACATCGTGGATTATAAGGAAGTTGATTCACGTTTCGGTACAAATCAAGATTTGAAAAATCTTATAGATGCGGTACATGCTAAAGGAATGAAAATTATTCTTGACTTTGTTCCAAATCATTGTTCAAGTGACAATGAATTTTTCAACAAATCAATCAACGCAGTAGAAGATTATGATGATTGGTTCTTGTGGACAAACGTCACAAACTATAAAGATGAAGACGAAAAACCGAAACCATCGAATTGGCAAAGAATTGGTGGGCCACCAGGATCAGCTTGGAATAATATTGAAGAGAAGCCAGAAAGGGGCTTTTTTTATGCACAATTCTCTGAACATATGCCAGACTTCAATCTTCGTAATGAAAATGTTACTAAATATTTAGAAAGTGTCATGAAATTCTGGCTAGATTTGAGCATTGACGGCTTTCGAATTGACGCAATATCACATGGATTTGAAGCTTTACCTAATGAAGAAGGAATATATCCGGATGAAGATGTAAATCCTGCTGAAAATAACACGTCAAACTTCAACCATTTAATTCACACCCACACACAAGATCAACCTGAGCTGTTTGATCTCATTTATTCGTGGCGAAAATTTTTGGACGATTATCAAGTAGAAAAAAATGGTGAAGCTCGGTAAGATTAAGCCAAAATTTCGAGTGTTAATCGCTTACTCATGTTATTGCCGATAATCTTGAAATTAATCATTTCCAATGAAAAAAAAAACTTAATTATCGATTAATGATAAGAGAAATTGCCATTTGATTCGAACGTTGTTCACATTAAAAAAAAAAATTCTTATCAACGTTTTTTTTTGACAGAATTATTATGACAGAAAGTTATTCGAGTAACGATGTGATTAAAAAGTATTACTTATCTGCTGATGGAAAACATGAGGGAGCACATCTTCCATTTAACTTTCAAATGATAAATAAAATTAAAGCGAATTCGAATGCTACAGATTTTGTTGATATGGTTACTGATTGGTTGGACAATGTTGTGCCACCAGGAAAAGTCACCAATTGGGTTGTAAGTTACGTAATATTCATTATCAATATCAATTAATTTTATATGATCAATTTCATTAGATTGGTAATCATGATCAAGAGCGAGTAGCAACACGATTTGGAATCGAACGTGTTGATATTCTTAACACTTTAGTGACGATGCTTCCTGGAACTTCGGTTACATATTATGGTGAAGAAATTGGAATGGAAGATTCATGTGCTGAGTATGCTGAAACAAAGGATGATCCAGCAACGAAATGTGATACGCAAAGTACGATAAGAACTTCTGATGCATGGCATCGAGCACCAATGGCATGGGATAATTCGACTAATGGCGGATTTTCATCTGCTAAACCGTGGATGCCTGCAAGTGACAAATTTGCAACTGTGAATGTCAAGGCTCAAGAAGGAGTTGATAAAAGTCACTTGGAAATTCATCGACAACTCTTGCACTTAAGAAAGGAAAAAGCGTTCAAGGAAAGCGACAAATTTGACATAAAAACTTTAAATACAAACTCTTTTGCTTTCATACGGTAAGTTTCTATCGATCCTAAGTCCCTTTGTTGTCATACTAAAATCTTCAAATACTTTCACAGTGAACTTGATGATAAAAACGAGAAAAGTTATTTCGTTATCATTAATTTCGGAGGTTCAGCAGAAACCGTGGACATTAAATCTAAATTTCCTGATTTGCCAGACACGATAACTGTGGAAATCACCGGCGGAGTTTCAGAATATGCGAAAGACGAACAAATCTATATCGGTGAAGAGTTTGAGTTGAAAAAGTTTGAATCTATAGTTGCCTTCTACAACAGTTCAATGAACCTCATCGTCAGTAAAATTTTGTTCATGTTTTTCATAATAATTTGTGTTATCGTCAATTTGAATTTCTAAAACTGTAAAAAAACTTAATTTTATTTACCTTAAAAAGCTTTATATTTATTTAATTACTTAACTGTTAAAAATTTAAGCATGAATTCTCCACTTCATCGGTGGACTTTTCGACAAGGAAAGCTTAAAAACTAGTGAAACAAACTCACACATGAAACAACAGATAAAAGTCTCTGATTATTAAAAAACTTTTCTCATAAATTTTCCGAGAATATTCGCTTCCACATCATAAAATATGATAAAACACAAAACACTATCGTTTTATGAAAATTTCGAGAGAAAAATTTTTGTAGCGCATTTGTTGTTAAATATTCCACCCACACATTGTTTCGCCCGCATCTTGACACATTCGTACTGACCGTACAATGTGATGCTGCAAGGGGGAGAGAATATTTATGTTATTAGGATATTAAGTTTTCTATTGATTTCCTTCTTTTATTTCCTCTACAATCGGGTGATTCTCTCTTCTTATTATCGACAAAAACATTCTCAAGTGAAATGGCAAAAGTCAAAAGAAGTTTTCTTATCACAGTCAAATTGTTATTGGCTTCGTTGTCATTTATTTAATATAAAGATGTGAAAGATTCTTTTTCTTTTCTAAATCGTTGTTCTTATCAAAACTATTTCCTCATGGTTAAAGTAATAAAGATAAGGAAATAAATTGTGTTAAGTTTTTCTTTCCATATCGCTTGAATGAAGAGATGAAATTTTATGGCAAAAGTGCTTAAGAAATACGACGAGTCTGTTGCCATAAAATGTCTTTTCCAACTTGACTTAAATTAATCTTATAATCTTATAAGAAAACAGATTAACTGAAGTAGGTAGAATTTGATTCTCCCTTGTAGATCTAGGAAAGAAGTTCTCAAAGTTCCAAGTACTGTCGGTTCACAATGAAGTACAGAAATTTTATGCAATAATGAAATGCTTGAACATGCTCAAAACTCTTAGCTCAAGGATCGACACAACTTTGTTCTAATTATTCAATTTAAAACAATTTTGCCATTTCCGCCTTTGGCATGAAACGAAATCAAATTTTCGTGTTTAATTGGGATGTTTTTCAAGTTATTACGGAGGGCAGTTTTGTTATTTAATTTATATCAAAAAACGAGGGGGAAAAAGTTTTATTCATGATAATCATCATTTTATTGTTATCATCATTCAGACAACTTTGCAACGACCTAAAGCAAATTAAAATTTTTACAATGAGATATTTTAGCAAATTAATCACCCGAAGTTTATCAAGTGATGATTATTTTCCAATTTACTTTTCCTTCGTTACTTAGTAATGTTCATTCGTTATGCTTGTTAACTGTTACCATCAACAGAATCAGGAAAAGCTTATTTAATATCCTCTTACACCTTTTTCCAACTCCCTTATTTTTCTCTCATTGTAGTTTAAATTTGTAAGCCGTGAATGAAATAACAAGAGACCTGATACATAAAAAAGGGTTCGTCAACTTTACGAAATGATTTTCTATTTTACTTTTATTTCAACAGGGATTGAAAATGTTAAAGTTCGTTACGATAAGCTTGGACATTGTCAGGTTGCTTTTGGTAATTTAAAACAGTCCATTAGAGAATTCTTTTTTAAAAATGTGACAAAGTTACTGAAAATCATGTCATGCCACTCACATAATGTAGAGAAAAAATCGATTTAAGTTGAAGAAAAAAAGGTGAAAATAAGACAAAAGACATTAAACAGCCGAATCTGATATCTGCGTAGCAAATTCATTAGAATTATTTTATCAAAAAGAGAGTCCTTAGCTCGTAATTAAAAGATGAAACATTTTTCAACCCCATTTTCATGTAGAGCTAAGTAGATAGCGAGGAAAAGAAGTAAAAAGAGGGTTTTCACCTGAAAGGCTTCATTGTGAGATGATAATCGTGATGATAAGGATACAAATTTGTAAGCTTCTTGTAAAGTGAGACGCTAACGCCGTCAGTAGCACGCAAAAGAGTGAAAGAGAAATCCATTGAACAACAACATCGCGGTGAAGCACGAAACACGTTGAAAAACGTAGAAAGGGATGAGAACGAGGCTTTTACGATTGCTATGTGAAGCAGGTGTAAAAATTGGGCATTAATTCGTTTTACCTTTTTTTCCACTCACTTCACGAGATTTTATTTTGAAAAATTGGTTTCGGGTATCAAGAGAATAATCATGATTTAATCCTCAGCGTAAACATGCAATGTGAAGTGTGAGATGAAATGCTGTTTATTAAAAACTTGTAACATGCGACGATGGTTTATAAATATTTAGAAATCTGATTAAAAAGTTTCACCAACTTTTATTTACTTTCAGTTAAATTGGATTTCTTTCTTTTTTATGCATAAGTTTTATTTCTCGGGGGAGTTTATGCATAAATGACAACAATATGTTAAAAAGTTTTGTTGTAGATTGATGATAAAAAATATTTCATTTTATAACAAATTGAGAGATGTTGGGAAAGTTTTTTCAACACCTTTTGGTATTCGTTCGATCATCGGAAGAGACGTGATATCACTAATAAACAATTCTTTAATTTAAAAGTCGCATCGATAATACAAATTCTTGTCGATTTTTTATAATTTGAATGCTAAGCAACATTTTCTCTACTCGTTGAGTGTCTTGCATTCAAGACAAGCAAACGAACATTGCTTGGCTTCTTTGATAAATATGAAACAATATTTCATAAGGAAGATGAAAAACATCTGCTTCTTTCATCTTTTCTGTTGTCTTAGCCTTCACTTCTCTCACCGCTGCTACGTTGGTTGATGTTGTCTCCTTTAAACAAATATCCTTGTTGATTTCTTTTCGGTTTGTTATGTCTTTCGAGTCTTTGAACAAGTCAAAAAAGAAAGAAAGAATGTAAGTAAATATCATCTAAAGTGGTGAAAGAGAAATCAACAAATTGTTTCATGTTACTTGATGCTGTGCGATGATGAAAGGTGGTCGTTTGTTTTGTGATCAATTTTTAATATCGTCTTTCATCAGACAGGAAGAACAGAACGTACAACAAACATCAACTTAATTAAAGTTTAACTGGAAAGATGAACGAGTTGAAAGGAAGCGATCGTAATATTTCAAAGGCAAAGTTATTTATGCAAATGCAAATTGATGTTTCACGATAAATGTCTGACAGCATTTACCTCATGACTTTAGCCATTAATAAACAAAACGAATGCTTCCTTTCGTTGTTGGTTGCTTACGCAAAAGATATGTGAAACCACAAAGAGAAAATATATGCTTCATGTAAATTAATACGGTCGGTCCTTTCATCCCTTTTCGCATCCTTAAACCATCCATCAATCATTAGAACTTGTTGTTAGTGTTGCTTGTTTGTTAAAAGATATTGAAATGATTTTACAATTTTTACTGATGTTTGTTGAACGAAGGAGGGATGGATGGATGATGACATCGCTATCTATTCATGCCAGCCAGCGAATGTTTCCTAATGGATTTGAAACCGTTGAAGAATAAAAAATATTTCAATAGGGAAATATCTAAATTGATCGATTTTAAATACATTAGGCGAACATTAGCAAACAATTACTTTGCGAATCAAAAGTCTTCCCCTATCGAAATGGTGAAGCGATGGGCAATGCAAATATTTTCACCCACTACGTTGTGGCTATAGATAATGGGAAATTTTATTTAACATCACCCCAATAAAGAAAAAGAAAAGGAATGACTGGATATTAAGCGAAGAAGATTGATTAATTCATCGGCTATATCACATCATCACCAGACATTAAGTAAAATTGTTTTTGGCTGGTGAAAAATTCTTCAATCTACAGAATGCTTTTAAGAAGGGGAGGATCTTGAAGAAATGCCAAATGAGGGTAAAAGATTTCCATGTTCGACCACTCGCTGTGATTTGCGAATAAATTTATTGCGATTTCAATGTCCTGAAGCGAATCGATGAAACATTTCTTTTTGTTGTAGCTATTCGGAAGAATATGAGAATGATTTCAATCGATGTCACTGCGTGAAACATTTACAACATCAATCAATCAATCGCTTGTTAAATGGTGATTCCATAAAAACAACAACACGACGACACGTCACAACATTGCGAAAGAAAAATGAAGCGAAAGTTTTTTTTTCTGTCTTTACAATCCATTAAACAATTTCTGTGTTTCTTTTCCAAGCTGCTGAATGTGACTGCGAACGGTAGAAGGAAAGATTTTTGATTCACTTTTAATGCAAAGTGATTTATTTTCGCTTGGTTTGCTTGAAAGAATCACTCCACTTGAGAATTTAGTCTGAAACATGACAGATTTTTCTTCCGAGAAGAGTAAAAAAGGGGTGGAGTTGGGAGATTTATGCTCGTTCCCCCTTTTTTCACTTACAACATCGATGCAGTTCTTCAAAAAACAAAAATGCTGATGATTTATGAATGCAAACAATTTCTTTTATTGAAATATTTTCCTATTTCTCGAGCTTGCTTAAAATGTAATAAATTAACAGAAATATTTTGAACTAAGTCAGGCGTTTACAGGGTTGTTAGTTTATAATGTCAATCATGGTAATCTAGTTGCATAAAATATTTTTGGAGACATGCTTTAAAGATGTTGGAATGAATTCTCAAACAGAAGAAAATTCCATTCAACATAAAAATTTCTACACTTCCAAATCTGTGAAAATAATTCCTAAATTTTCTGTCGATGAAAAGTCGTCTTCATTGACAGTTTTATAAACTAAATCGTAAGTTCTTTGAAGTGAAAGTGCCACTGGTAATTGTTCAGCCATGACAGAATGATGCGTGACCAGTGAAGTGATTGTTGAAAAGTTTTTGGTTGCTCCTTTAAGTCTATAACCTCGCTTCGATTGAACTATTAGATGATGCACAACTTTGGATGTTTTGGAAGGAACACGAAGAGATAAAATAAAGTTTGCAGACTTATGTGAAGCTTTATGAATTATGAATGATCCTGGACTTTGGTGATGAAGAATTTCTTCGGAAAACTTGCCAATTATTCGACTATGATACCAGCTGGCGGAAGTTAAATCTTCAGCTTCAACTTCTTGCTTCACTGGCTCGTATTGTTTTAAAGATTCTGTACAAGAGTTTCCAAATTTATCGTAAATTCCTGATCTAAGATAAGCATCGTCAGATTTGGTTTTGTTCTGTTGAAGATAAGAAAACTTCATTAATTCAAGATCCAAAACTTAACCAACGACAACAACATACCTCGTCGACATCTTGAAGTTGTTCATGCATGCAGTGATTTTTGCTTAAAATTTTCCTCAAGCGTTTGTTGAGACTCTTTCGGTTTTCGTCAGCTTCTCGTTTCTTGTCCTTAAGATTTCTTATAAGTTTTTCTTCCATCTTGACACTTGGAGAATCATTAACCGTCAGTTTTTTTGCCTCCACATGCTGCTTCATCACGAGTTTCTGGTAACATTTCTGCAAATGAATGAATGGGAAAGAAGAAGTTGTTAGAAACGAAATAAAAATAAAAAGTTTTTGTCTCTTGCAATTCACTCTTGTTAAATCAAGAATTATGTGGCGAATTCCAGAAGTTTTGGAAAAGGAATTTCCTTCTATCTCTTGAAATCTTCTCACTCCCACGATTATATAAATCATAAAACCATCCCTAGACATCATAAAAATTATGTGCTGAGACTTCTTACGAATGAAAACCGAGAAAAAAAATTAAATGGTTGATTAACTTTTAAATGAAACTTTTTAAATAATCAGTCTGTTATTCACATGCCGACAGCGGATGGAGAACAGTGAAAGATGAAGCGTTTGTTATGGAAAATAGAAAAAGGATTGGTAATGTGCCAGATGAATCATAAAACTTGAAAATTCTTTTATTTCATTTTTTCTTATGGTTTACAAAAGATGCCACGACAAAAAAAAATTGTTTTGTTTATCGTTAGTTGATTTGAATGCACAAGACCATGCTTGGCATTCCAATAAACCATTGAATGGATTGTGAGAATTACCATGAGTATCTAAATAAATATGAATAGAGAAACTTTTATGTTACAAATTCAATACAACAAATAGTTGGTCGCAATAATAAAAAAGAATTAAACTTTATTCCATAAATTTATTACTTTCATTTATTTTCCCATCAGCTTAATCACATATCGCTCGAATGACATAAGAAAATATTTCTGCTTTCATAAGAAAATAAAAAAAGCAAAGCAGAAGAAGATAAAGATGAAGGAAGAAAATCAATCTGAGATAGTGCACTAAGTTATGTTGTATGTTAGTTATTTGTATCTTTGTTGGCGCATTAAGATAAATGAGTTCCATAAGAATGTGTTATTGTTGTTTGAACAAGAAAATTTATTAGAATTCATTGGATGTAGCTATCCAAAGTATCTTCTATAATCAGCATGATGATTACACATTAGATGAAACAAACGTTTCCACTTGCAAACGCAAGCGAGAGATTTATAAAGTGTAATGAGAAGAAGAACCAACTTAATATCCATGATTGGATACTAACGACGGCCCATTTTATTAGGTTCATATTGTTACTAATTTTTTCCTAATGTTCTATCATTTTCAACCTGATTCGTGTGGGTATAAAATGAGAATGATTTGAAAAGCCATTGTGGAAGAAAAAAAAAAAGAAAAAGAAATTGCTGGTCATTTCCACAACATGAGATAAATGGTGATGAATCCGATGTCAACTAAGCTTTACATGTCCGAGATTCTTTCAATCGAATATTCTTCTTTCATTTTTTATTATCTGCAGAAGAATCAAAATTTATAGTTTCTGATTCACTAGGAACTCAATGGATGATATGACACTCATAACTCCTTTCGATCCCACTCAATATCCATTCGACACAAAGACAGACAACAACAGAGAAAAAAGTCCATGACATCATCATCAGTTTTGTTTTCATCCACAGACATCATATCAATTCAATGGCATGTAAAAAGTTTATTGTTGGAAGGGTGTTAAATCTTCAAAATGTAAAGCGATATGGAATGACGAGATATTTCGTTATTTATTTTATGCTCTTTTCCATGCCTTTTATTTCTCTTCATATCGCATCATAATAAATTATTCGATGTAACCAGAACGAATTTTTCTTTCTTTCTTTTTTTATTTTTTTCTTATTCTTCGAAAATATCTAACAAATTCTTTCCATCCCAATAAAGATTACACATTTTTGTGGAGATGAGAAGCAAGACTATGGCAATAGAAGAACAAGAAGAAGAACTTCGTTTTAGATGCTTTTTAATGGCTTTTCATGTTGTCAACGATATTGCTTGGTAATGTTCTATCTCCAAGGGTTACCATAACGCTGAACATGGCTGAACAATCAACAAAAACCCAAACATCAGACAACTCCAACGTTATGACATTGTTTTCTTTCTTTTTTTGTATAAATATCATTTCATTAGTCCGCGATAGCATCGTTTGCAAGGAGAGAGGGTCGATCGTGTCTTGTTTCCATTCTGAACTGCATATTTCATTCTACAAATGACTAACGCACTTTAAGCGATCCCCAGAAAACAGAGAAACAACATTCTCATGTCTAGTCAATGAATCACAACATTGTTTATGTTGTTTTTTACAGAAAATTAATTTAACCATGTTTTTATGTTCTTTTTTTTCTCGTTCGGCGATTAAACTTCTTTGGGACCTTTCCTCGCGTCGCTTATCTGCTTCAACGTCGTTGTTCACTGCACTCTAACGTTTTTCATTAGATATCTCTACCAACAACGTAAATGTAAGAAGAAAGGGGAACAAGTTTGTATAATTTTCTTTAAAATTAGTCTCTCGAGAAATGTTTTTTCGATTACACCAGCCACGACCTATGCATAGTGCGTGTTGAAAACGAATAAAATGTAACAGCGCGTAGAATCATAAACCAATTTGGTAGATAAGAGACAAACGGGGGGATCTTATCGTACTTGAACTCCTTCTACGAACGTCTGTAGTCGTTACATAACGCAATAAATTTATTTGCATTTCAAAAAAAAAAAGAGAGGAAGAAAAGGAAGGGTCAGTATCACGTAGAGCAGTTTTATCAAACATGAAGCAGACAAGAAAGGAAGAAACATATGAGAACTCATCAGAATCGTTTCTTCAATTTTCAACACTCTCATCTGTTCACATCATGAATTTAAATTCTTTAGTACTTGGTCAGTTGAATATTAAATAGTGTAAGGTTTGGTTTCCTTCTTGTCGATGTTAGTAAAATTGCCAGTGATTGAGATTATATTAGGATTTGGATTTGAGTTTGTGATTGAAAATTGCAAACAACTTCAGAATTGACAATGCAAAAATATTTAAGATCGAAGGGAAATTTCAATCTCTGGAAAAATTCAAAGAAGCTTCTCATTGTCTCTTCATGACTTCCGGATGAATGTTGAGCATGAAAACATAAACATAAATGAACAATATGACGATAACGTATTATGTTGTTTTTTTCTTCTCGTTCTTGCTCTCATTCCATGGCAGTTCATATTCAAAATGGACAATGACATTAATATGTCACGAAGCTGAGAGTTTTTCTATGTCTCCCGGCCTTTGGCCTCAAACTTATGACACATTCTATGCAAATGATCCCGTTGAGAGATTGGGGGATATATTTTTGTCGTCACTCGACACTTGGCACTTAAACCGAAAGTGAATTGTCGAGTGTTCTCGGGGAATTGTCATGAGAAGCAAGAAAGAAGGAAAATTGAAGCGATAACCCCGACAAAATGATGATGGATTTGTTGGATGTGTGACGAAGAAAAATATTTATCACGTTCACAGTTCAACTCAGTAATTCTCAATGCCATTCAAATGTTATGTGAAGCTGAAAATCCCTTTTTGCATGTATCATGCAAGTGATTACGGAACTTCTTTGTTAGACAAATGAAGTTGCTGCTTTTCACTAAATATTCACCATTTGTTCTTCATTTTCTCATCTTCTTTCCTTTTAAAAGAATTAGAATGTAATTACGGTTCAATGATCTTATTCAATAAGCATTTCTTTCCGATAATCTCCCTTTCTCAAATTTCTTTTCTTAATCATAAGGATTTTCTATTCAAAAATAAGATAATTCCCATTCTTCTTGTGCATCTTATTATTTCATCACTATCGTCAAGAGACTCTCTCAGTGAAGAAAGCGGCATTCATGAGAAATAAAAGGCGTAATCATTGGCTTACTAGGTGATGTAAGAAGTTGCTTGAACATTTCATCCTACCTCTAGTTAGCCTTCCATTTGGGGATGAGATTATCATTCACTTTTAAAAAGCATTGAGAATGAATACGAATACAATAGCGGAAAATTATGAATGGCGTAATGAGATAAAAGTTTCAATGGGGATTACTCAACAGTCGTGTGGTGGAATGGAAATTTGCGTAGATATCTAACAGTAATCCAAAGGTGCTTTAAGGTATTAAAAATTTTTACTGAGGAATCTGTTTTTTGTCAATTGTTGAGCTTCATTCATGTGTTGACTTCGAGTGGAAGTAAAAAAGGCCGACAGCCATCATTATAACGACGATGACAATGAATAGAATCGATGTCGGCTGTTTCCACTTCAATCTCGTTTTTATATTTCTCATGTTGGCATAGAATGATATCGAGGAAATCGAAATAATGATCATGTTACGTTTTACGTGCTTTCCTGATGTGAGGTCGACGTTGAAAGTCAGAAAGGCTGGTGAAATGTCGGAATTTCTTTTATTTTTCTCTTTCTTTTTAAGGTTGGGAATTGAATAAGAAAAAAAAATCTGAAATTTATGACCACAATGGATTTAATAAATATTAAAAGCCGGCAAACCATCAAAGAGACTAATTCATATGTCACGTCACAAGTGCAAGTCAATGGTCGATTGGTTGGTTGTTGACAGTCAACCCTCCGGTATTAAAAATCATCCCCAATGTCATGTCACGTTCATTGATAGCGTATATAGCTTCATACAATTTTTCCTCTGTTTATTTAATCGAAACCAACACCGAACGTGCATTTAAAATAATTAAAATTTCTCTCAATTCCTTCAATTATTAAATTCATGTTTGAATATTCCGCAACATTTCATGGAAATTCAATTAAACATTCCGAGATTTCGTCTGACATGAAAGAATTATTATATAAAAATCAATTTGAGTAAATATTCCATATGCGCAACATTATGTTGTTATATTCAACAACAAATATTGAGCTGCTATGAAAACATGTAATTAAATTTTTACAACATTTGAGCAGTCAACTCGTGCGGATTCGTCAGATAATTCAATTGATTTTTATTTTCATATTTTTTTTGCCCTCTTAAATCGTGAATGCGGTGAGATTAAATTGGATTTGAGTCAAAATTCTGCGATGTTTAAAAAACGCGAAACATAATTCGGATATCCTGACCCACGCTCCCTAACAGTAATCAAATAAAAATTAAAAAAGTTTTTTTCTACGGAAATAAAAAGAAAAAAAAGCAGAAGTTTGATCGGATAAATTGAAAAGGCGAAGGAGGCTGAAATGGGTCAAGTTGTCTCTAATTACAAACTCGAGAAAAAGTTTTTCCTGTCTTACAAATTGATCTTAAATTTCAATTAAAATGTTTCGAAATCCGTTTGGAAATCCTTTAACCTTTTAAGCCGAAAGGAGAAAACTTTCCTTTAGAATCATCAACAAGCATCGTTTTTCAAGATTTTTCTTTTTTCCATAAGAGGAAATTTTTTTTGAATGGAATATTTTGAAGGGAGAGGGAAAATCAATTTGAAAAGTTGTCATGACATTCGACCGGCATGTTTTAAATCCCATCAAAGCTTAATTAGCCGACAAGATATTTCAATATAAAGTATCAAATTTCTCTCTAAGTTGTCCGCCCTTTGTCGGATATTTTTTGTATACAAAAATGAAATTTCTTTCATCCCGCTGATTTTCAATGAAAAAGGAATCTTTTTTCATCATTTTAGGAATTTCAGCATAGAACAAAGAGAAGAAGAGTTTATCGCATGAAAATATTTTTCCTTCATCGGCACACAGCACAAAGATGAACCTCAATTAAAAAGAAGGATGTTTATGAGAGAGAAATTCTTAGTTAATTGGGAGTATTAATTAGCCAAATGGAATGTTCTCGGTCTCCAAGGAGGCGAGGAATTTTCTGCTGATAAGGCTTTTCCTTTCCTTAATATACGGAAACGCAATTAGTAAATTGAGCAGGGAAATCTTCGTATATTATGCCACGTTAATGTTAATAAACATTCATTGACTTATCTATCTCTCCATGAACGCTTTCAGTGTGTCTTGTAGAAGTTTCACAAACTAAAACGTAACGTTGAGATCGTCCACAGCCCTTTCGTGCTCTTTATTTCGTTACCACGCTACCGTGTGGTTCTTTTCTTTCCTGAATAGGAAAATAAGTAAGAAGCCTCTCAACTCTGTCTTCTTCTCCCACAATAAATCATCAAAGAAAATCATTGTCGTGCGAAACGACAACCGCAAATGCTTCTGATACATGTAATCATCTCGACAATGGGTTGGTTAAACAGAAAAGGACTTAAAAATTGTTTTCTTTCTTTTTCTATACGCAATCTTATAATTATAAGTTGCTTTTCTCGGGGTTCGAACAAAGTCACAATCAAAGAAGATTATTTATTTGTGTTTGTCTTCTTCTTGACTTTTTTCCTTTTAGCTTTCAGACTCATTGCACCCCTCGAATGAAAGTAGTAATTACAAGAGCAATACGAGACCCTAAGTAGGGCAAGAGTCTTGTCATAATCTTATGTTTTATGATCTTCTTTCTCTTTTAATTTCTTTCCCAACAAAAAGCGCAGTCTGCAGGCTTCATCTTATTTCTTTATATTTTTTTATTACTTATTTTGTGGATGGGATTTAAAAAGATACTCGCTTGCTTATTTGACAAAAATATTTCATCCAACTGTCGAGTTTCTTATGGTTATGAGAAAGAAAACCATTAAAAAACTCTCATAGATTTAAAGATTTAAACAGACATTGTAATTTCATTTTTCATTCAACATCATCATTGAATCATTTTTTAAACTAATATCTACAACAATTTTTCTTCTTGCCTTCGTCCTCAACCAACTCCGCCCAAAAATTTCTCTTAAATCTCCCCATAAAAAGGAATTAATCATAAAAATTATTTTAATTTCATTCACCAGAAGAAGCATGAGGGGAATGAAGAAAAAAAACAAAAATCGTTCAATTTTCGGGGCAAGTCTAATGGGATAATTAATTTTTTATTAATTTAACTTCTTTTCTTGTTTTTAAGTCGAGTGAAAAACTGTTTTTGTTTGCTTTGACGTCGCAATTCATTCAAAAACCCCCCACTCGATGGCAGCAAACACAAAATTTTCATTTTGAATTATCTCGTCTTTGATGAGAATTCCCCGAACAGAGAAAGTGGAAGACTGTTAAGCACTTATCATTTTTTAACTGGCAATAGCCCGAAAAATGTTTTTATTTCATTAATTTTAAGAGCTTCAACGATAATCCCACTTGAAGTAAAGAAAGCTTCTTTCTCATTTCTCCTTGAATTTCTTTCAGCCTTTGACGAGAATCACATCTGCATGTTCTCAACAAAGATGAGAAATGGCAAGGAATTCATCAAACGTAGTCCTTTTTGTATCAATTTAAATGAAATATCTACACGCTTAGATAGCTTTCCAAGCCAAACTGCTGTTCATCAATGTGAAAGCTGTGAAGGCTCTTGAGATTCTTCACGCTTTAGTGTCACAGAAATTACTGTGACGAATCGTCTCTCACAAGATGACAGTTTATGACTTTTTTTAGCACGAAAACATATCTCGACCCTTGAAGAAACATTTCATCTTCATTCCCTCATCATACCTTTCTCTACTCTCTTCTTCATAGAATTGAATTCTTCCCTCGTTAAAATCATCTTTGATCGATACAAAAGAAAAGAAAAGAAAAAAAAGGAACACGAAAAATATTTGAAACATAAAAGTTTCCTTCGTTACGCTCCTTCGATGAATGAAATAATTGTCAATACATTATGAATTTATGGCAATATTGAATCCCTTTTCGACCTTCTTTCTCCGCTCTGAACTTTTTCGGATCAGTATGAAAACCACTCGACAATGTTTCGCTTTGTTGTGTGTCTAACGAATTCGTTTGTGGCACATGAAGAGAGCGAACTTGTTTATTGCGAAATAATGAAACCCTTGAACAGAAATCAAATTTGATTTTAAAGGTTCGTTCAGGTAAAAACATCAACAGAGTTATATTGTTGAGATATATGATCAGGAATGAAGAGAATGTTCAACTAACTGGAGAGAAGATGATTTACCAACAATGAAAATCTCATTTTTCAAGGTTTTTCATCTTTTCTTTCTTGTATCCTTTTTTTTTACTTGGATGGAAAGAAACATTCTTAAATGTTGTCACTGAACTTGCAAACAAAATCCTTGAAAATTCTTTTGATTATGAACTGTCCCCTTCACATCTTAAGTTGTCCCCAGGACGTCTCGCTTCATTCTTTAAGAATCTTCTTAAAAACTTTTTAATATATTTGAAATCTCCTTTTTCTTCTCTCTTTGATGATCATCGAAAAATATTTACAAAGAAGGAAAAAAATTCTGCTCTCAGCTTTTGTTTGCATTAACGAGAATCTGATGCAGTTTCGATGAATAGAAGAAGTCGACATTTCAAAAGAATGCATTTTAATGGACTTCGGATGAAATAAAGAAGGACTTGAAAAGGTCTAATATGTGACAAAGGCATGGGCAGCTGAAGTTAATAAGAAATGTATGATTTTTATGATGTTTGAACTTGTGAAAAATGACATTCTCATTGTTTGATGAAGAGAAGTTGTCAAAAGTTGCAACAAAAGAAATAAAATTCGTTATTATTAACACGATACTGCCGAATGTTGATGATCTCACATTCCTAATCTTTCTGACGACCCATCGAGTTAGAAGCAAACAAAATCCTTTCATTTGTCTCCAAGATAATCCTTTTAAGTTTTTCTTCCTTCCCAAACTTATTGAACACATCATGGATGATGAATTTATGTATGAACGTGTGGGAGAGAGATGGAATGAATATGTTTTTATGCTGTTAGATGATGGAAGGAGTCGTTAAGATAAAAAGATTATAATTTTCTTGTTGTTAGGAAGCATGTCATGAAGCGATCATGATGTTAATCCTTAAACAACAATCAACCATGTCTGATTGTTATGTCGAGGGAAATACGGGAAATGAGAAAATATTTCTTGTATTTTTTCTCTTGTTTTCCTTCGAACGATATCGTTCCTTACATCGCCGTCGTCGTCATCATCTTCATCATTCCAGCTGGTAAATCTTGTGTGTCTCGTGCAATTCGGGAGATGTCAGGAAAGCTTCTTGACAACCTGATTATTATTTACGTATTGCCATGCGATATTTCTTTCTATTTACGTCAACTCATGATTCATGAAACTCCCAACACATTGTCTTTGTTGCGCATTTATGTTTGTTATCTTTCTATGAATACTTTATAGCTTCATGTTGATGGAAATAAAGGAACAAGGCGGATAGATGAAGATGGAAAACAGCATAGCACATTGTTTGCATATCCATGGGATGATTGACAGTTTTAAACAAAAGCGTGAACGAATTTTTCTTACTTACACGATATGAAAATCATTCGTATGAAGAAAAAGAACTTTTTGTTTCATTCATCACACAATGACGATGAATCAGCAACGATGGCAAGTAAACAAGAAACATGGATTTGCAATTTTCCTCGTACGAATATTTTCCCACATGCATTAAACGTTAATTTTACTTCCAACAAGCGTCTTGCTCGTTGCTTTCGTAAACAATGAGACGCGTTCTACGTCGAAACCACCACCGACCGAGATAATGACTATCATGCTTGTTGTGTGAAAATTTCATTAGCAGAAATGTGGAAAAAGAGATATGAAAAATGAAAATTGTTTTTCTCACATTAACAATTAAACGAGCTTTTCAACAACAACAACAACAATTATTTTCCTTTTTATTCCATTGCAAATTTTTCTAATGAAAATTTTAATTAATTCAGTGAAAACTGATTTTAAATTGAATGGAAAATTTCCTTTTGAAAACAATTGAAGAGGAAAATTGATTTTAATAAAAATTACGATTATCATAATTGATAAGTGATGGCTACACTTCCTATTATCGTTAGTTAAATTTAATCGCCATAGTTTTTGATGAAATGACTGATCAAATTGACAATGCAACGAGGGATGAAAAACATCGAAAGTTCATTAAATAATGTTAATCAAATTAAAACGATACTTGACTCAGAATGGAATAAAATAAAGTTTTCAAATATTGACACGCTTGTTTGAAACGAACTGGGAAAATCCATTAAGAAGACGAGACGAGCAGAGCGGAAGCTAATCACTTGCCATCAACTTCCATTAAGAGTCAGCACCAGACTCAGTAGGAATCATGCTTAGTGAATTTTTTTTGGCTGATGATGCTTCATGAATCGTTGGTAAAATCTTAACATTCTGTCGTTTGAGTTTTTCCTTCTTTTTCAATCTGAAGTTCTATAAAAATCACTAAGTGGTTCTTAAGTGCTTTTCCAATTCCATATTTTTATTTTCTTGTGGTTCGATGAATCTCGTTTGGGAAAATTGATACTCTTTGCATGACATTTTCATGATAAATGCTGTTTGCGCTTTGATATATCGAAATGCATTTCTGTTTTTGGTGGAAAATCTTTTATTAATCTAAAGTGCATTCAATTTATGCTCGACGATGCAGAAAGTATTCGCCACTTAATAATTATTTGTTAACCAACATTGCCTAGAAGAACCCTCGAAAATTAAGTCATAGAAATTCATTCTCGTATTGATTCATTCAACCAACCACAACATTCTCGATTAAGAAGAGTCAATTGAATTTCACAGCTCAACGAATTTTTTTTTCCTTTCTTTCTCCGTTTTTTAACATTTTATTATTCTTGTCGTTACCGCAACCATTGACACACATTGCTTTTGGGTTCGCTTTTGATGATGAATATTTCTTTTTATTTTTCTCCGGGTTATCGAATTACTTAACATTCATTCGGGGACACAGAATGAACATTGCTTGAATATGATAGAAAACATATGTTTTAACTGTTTCAAATCCATTTTCATTCTCGTCATCAACAACATAAGAAAGACAAGAAAAAAATTTCTTTCCTTCATTTCTGGTCGATGTGCTGGGCGACTTTCTACCCAATTAATTTTGATTTATGGAAATTGAAGGCGAAACGGGAACGAAACGACAACAGCGAAATTCTGTTGTGGACGAATGAATGCCTTTTAATTAAAAACATGACCTTTATCATATATCAGAATGAGTCTAAAGGCATTGCAATGCGACTCTCTCCCTTTGCGACCATTAATTTACATAAAAAAATTACAGTTTTTATTTTTCTTTTTCATCAACCATGGTGTTTGGGGAAATGGTTTGTGTATTTAAATATTTTTATTCTCGAAATGGTGTGAGATGAGAAGAATCCCAAATCGTTGTGGTCGCCCGTCTGCTTTCTTGCCAGGATTCTGGGAAAACTTTTCCAACCACAATACGTGGCAAGAAGATTTAAATACTAAACAAATGAAAACTTTTTCAAAATAAAATGTTTCGGGAAGTTTATAACAACTTTGACTTTATCGAAACGACTTTGTGTATCTTGACGAGCTAATCTCAATCTTCATCAGAAACCACGGAAGCCGTAAACGTCTTCAGCAATTTCTTTCATATTAAAATTTCATAAAAATCCCAAAGTTCAACATGAAAAACGAGCAGGAAAACTTCAAGTGTCACTCAAGATTAAAAACTTTTTTTCTCTGTTCTGTTTTTTGTTCCATCCACGAAATTCTTGAAGCAAATATTGACTTACGTCTTGGGAGAAGGAAGTTATCGGAGGGATTTATTGTTTGTCTCTGAGTGTACAAAACAAAAAAGAAAGAAAGACGAGAAGCAGCAGCATCAGCATAGCTGTAACATTGGATATGAAGAAGTTCATTAATAATTAATTTGTTAGCTACTTGGATGGGGCTGCTGCTTGACTGACATTGTGAGAGAGCGCGTTGAATGCATTGTTAGACGAAGAAAAAATAAATAAAGTTAAGAAGATTATAAAAGAAGTCTCTTACCTTTATATTCCTTTTCAATTTGAAGCATGAATTATAATCCTCGTCGTCTGAATACTTCTCGATGACTTTTTCATCCTTGACATTTTCATTAGTCAGCTTTCTGTATCTCCACAATCTTAACCGTTCCATTGTTTGTAACGCAATGTTCTCTTTCAATGACAATAAATATTTTAAATTTGTTACTTTAATGTCTGATCTGCCACTGATAACTTTTACTTTAAAAAGCAAAAGTTTTGCCCTCGGTAATTATTCACTGTAATTAAGTTTTAATTACACTCTTAATGTTGTGTTTCTCACTCTTCACACTTTATAAAAAATTCAATTTGAGCCAATTAAAATGTTCTTGTCACGAAACTTTCTTTCTTCTTCTTTCGTTTTTTTTATCTTTTGTCTTGAAGACGTTAAAAAATGTCACAAAGATTTTAATCTTATCTTAAGCAGCAGGAACGTCAATGAAAGTAATTTTTAGTGGTTGTGAAATGGCGTCGAAGAAACTAGTCAGATATTTTATCTCATTGATAAAATCACTGTCACATTGAGTAAAAGGCCAATTTGTTGCATCCCCCAAGCGTCTCGCAACGGTGAAATAAATTATCCTTGATTCAAGAGACACTCACAAGACAAAAACAAAAGAAACAAGAACACGACTGAAACATAAATCGTGTCGAGGAAGAGATGATGAGGCTTTTGTGTGTGAGAGGCTGAAAGAAGGTGTCACAAAATAGCGATTTTATCACTTTTCGAGGATCTTGTGTTTATACGTCTCAACCACTTGTTAGGCTTTACACAACTAATGTCCCTTCTTCTCTCTTCTCGTTTTCGTGTTGATCCTTTTTAATACACGAAGGCACTTGAGATGGATATTTTTCTTCTTCTGCCCTTTCCTTCTTAGGTCAAAATAAATTCTCTTCTTTCTCAAGTAACAACAACGAATCTTCTTTATGTTTAAACAGAAATCTCTTTTAAGCTACACAACCGACAACGACCCTTCTCCGATCAACTTTGTTGATGAACTAAACGAATTTATATTTTTTATTTTATATTTTCTGTTTTAGGTTTTTTTTTTCAAAACAAACTGTTCTTGTTCTTCTTTCTCTCTAAACATTCAACTCACTCTCTTCATCTTTTTTACGTTTCATTTTGATGATGTTTTCACTTTCCTTTCGCTTCACTCTGTTGATTCTTCTTCTACTCAGATCTATAAACTAAACTACCTACATCAGAATAGGATAAAATTATATTCACAAAATAAACTTTAACACATGCTTTCAATCTTTGATAAAGTGTTGCCTGATTTCATGTCTTTTAAGTACAAATAGAAAAAAGAAATGATGAAAAAAAAGTCACGATAGGAAAAAAGGAAAAGTCATCAATCAATCTGACAAGACCAACCAATAATGAAAAGCTGAAAAACATTTTATACATTTTATCCCCTCTTTCTAAGATATTAATGTAAACTAAACTAACACACCACTATCAAAGTAGAAACATCATATAATCCCCTTCATCATTCTGATTGTACAACAACGATGCAAACAAACAATGACTCAGAGCGAAAGAGAATCACTAAATAAGCATGGATAGAGAACGTGTAATAAAATTTCCCTTCTTCGATAGATATTTAAGTGTTTGCTTGTGAGTAAGAAGAATATCGACGGAGATCTATTCAGCTAAGTGAAGGAAGAAAAATTGTTACATTCGTTACACACTTAAAGGATGATTCGAAGTCTGAAGAAGAGAAGCAACAACGGCTATTAAGCAACAATGCAAAGGACACATTTGTGTTGTGCTGTAATAAAATTAACCCTCATCATCTTTAAACAATAAGTTGGGAATCTTTTAGACTTTTACGAAGTACTCATTGTTTTACAACGGTCATAGAAGTGTCGTAAGACTTAGGTGAACCTTTTTCACGGACATGACTTGACAATTTATTACTTGATGGGCATCGTATATCTCTTCTACACCCTGCCATACTTTCGTCTACAAACAAAAGTCAATAATCCTTTCTGCTTTTATTATAGATAGCGAAGTAGACGTAAAAATTCGTCTTCAAGTGTCATAAAGATTTATGTTGCAACATGACATTTATTTAAATTTAACAAGTAAACTTTCAGTTTCTCTGATGAAATTTCTGCTACATAAAATTAGTTTCTCAACAAGATGCGCAAAGATATCTCTTGTAATTTAATCTGCGATATCAAAACCAGCTCAGATGTTACAAATCGTTTTAAAGAGTAAACATTCATCGATGCATAACACGAGAATTGCTTTCCTTTTCACTGAGTCATCATCGCGATATGACAACAAATGACAGAAAACGACGCACGCGATCTTTTCAAAGGAGTGCATTGTTGACACACTTTCTACGTTTCCTTTGATGCTTCTTCGTTTGCAAACGACACGAGATAAGAACTTTTAAGTATTTAGAAAACAACACTTTAAGTAATTGAGTTTCAATTTGTCACTTGAGATTAAATAAATAAGTATAGAGAATGCATCAGAAGCTCTGCTTCAAATTGCATTAAATTTCCATTATTACAATGCTGCTGCTGCTGTCGTCGTTGTAGTTGATGATGATGATGCTTGAATAGGACAAGAGAGAAGGGGAAGTTCATAAATATCTGTTTACTTTCTTTGCTTCCTCTTGCTTGGTTGTTTACTTGTGCCATTATCGATAATGCATTGACGATTTGCCAGAGGGTCGAGAGTTTATTTACAATAAACGTGATGCATTTTATGATGACAAAATAACAAATTTTTATTGTTTTCTCATTTAATGTTATGATTGGTTGATTGTTTGTGTTACAAGATAATTCATTTCATCACGTTCTTACACAATATCACAACAAAGTTAAATCAGTTTAACAATTCAATTAGATAATGAAGATATTTTAACAGTTGTTGCTTTGGATCAGCAATTATGAATTTTCAGTGAGGTTTTAACATTCAACACGTATACGAACCGCGATCTTCAAGATGAAACTTTGTAGTAAATACGAGTGTGAGTGACTTTCAAGGTTTATATGTGGAACATAAATATTTACTTACAATCGTCAAATGATTTCAAATTTTCAAACTCCGCATAAGTAACAAAGTCATGGAAGTTGTCGGTTTAATTTTTGTCACTTGCATTTTTCTTTTGTTGATCATCGAAATTATATTTCGGTGGTTGATGAGACTTAACTATGTTTAAGAAGGGAATAACATACGTCAGCTTTCTGCATCAAAGCGCATGACAGCGGCGAAGATTAAATATCACACACACAATCCATTAAATGACGTCTAAACATTTTATTAAAAATTATGAAAATCATCGTGGCATAAATATCATGGAAGGGAAGAAAAAAGAATGAAAGAATGAAAAGGAACGTGAAGTGTAAAGAGTGCTTTTAATTATGAATAAATTTGATCCTGCAAGCCAAAGAAATTCTTCATTTCTTTCAACCCCAATGGAAAAAAAGAAGAACAGAAACAAAATTGAGGAATGATGAATGTTCAAATTTTTCATAAATGAGTTTTAATAACACGAGCTTCGTGGATAGGATAAGGCTCATCATTAATTTATATTAACGCAGGCGAAAGCCGTTTCTTCCAGAGATTGGCGTCGATCTTTATCAGTTTGATGTTAAACCAACATTTGATCATCAAAATTTTAACTTGAAACAAATTTTCATAGTAACAAAATGAAGAAATAAATTGAAGTTTATCAACACCCACCACTGGATTATTCTTTGTTTAGATTTCGTAGCGTGTAAAAGAAATTTTCAAAATGATACACAAAAAAAAAGCGATTCGAATAATGTAACTGAAACATTCCAAGCTTTAAATGTGATTAATCGAAAATTATTAATTTATGTTCGATCATTTGAGGCAACAATAAATATAATTAATAATAATTCTTTACACTTTCTACACCACATCTTCGTTTGATTAACCCCTGAACTAAGAAAAAGAGTTGTGTTGGCGTTAGCGTGCATGGAATGTTGATATATTAATCATACAACGCTGCGGGATGCCATCATCAACACCCAAGAGATTCTAATGTGAAAAGTGATACTTTAGATGTGAACGAAAATTGATACTTTAAACAACTTCTGATTTCACTGATTTCAGAGCGTCGCTGTTCCTTGTTGTTGCATAATTTAAAACTCATTCTATTTTCCAAAAATATCTTTGAACATCGTCGATCATGCAACCACAAAATTGTTTATTTTTAATGCCAGCGCCAACACCGTCACTCTACTTACTCCGCTCATCGAACCACACCGCATGAAAGTCAACAAGAAACATAAAAAATGTTTTATGATTAAATGTAGAAATTGATTGACACGTTAATGGATTTTCGAGACTTTAGAAGTACGAAGAAAATTTCCACGGCCGAGCGGTATTGATGACATGAAGGAAAATATTATTTTTCCATAGAAAATTCTTCTCAGAAGCACTTTAATTCAGGGATTGAAGTTTGAAGTAAAAGAGAAGTCGAATAAATCATTTCAAGCCCTGAGACAAATTAAAGCAAAACAAGTGAAAAAGTCTGAAATGCTTTTTAACTTTTCTAAAATTCTTTATCGAGACGTTTACACATAACACTGACAATGTTGTTTGTTTTTTTAGAGGGTTTTTCCATCGTCGAAGTTTGTTTTTGGAAATGGATCCATCAATTTTCATCACTCTTCAGTCTTCAAGCGTCTCGTACCGTTGGCTCTACTCTCATTTCCGAAATTCATTCGGCAAATAGAATTATAACACATTCAACTTACGTGTTATCTTAGAGGCTTTTGTTAAGTGGTTACAATTCAATTTCCTAAGGAACTTCCCTTCCATCTCTGCCACCATCACTCTCTCAGCCATGAATTATTTAGTTTTTCTCGAGCAAATATTATCTTAGCAATTTCCGAATGGGATAACTTTATTCAAGATAATCTCTCGAATGGAGCGGAAAAGATGCTGCAAAGTGATAAGAAAAGCAAATCTTTACATTTTCTTCTTTTTTTAGCCTTTTATTATGTTTAAACTCATAATTTAGAATATTTTTCATTTTCTTTTAATATTAATTTAATTTAATTTATCTTCCATCAAAATGTTTTTTTCTTTTCTTTTCTTTTATCAATGAAATTTCAAAGACTTAAAATTAGGATCATTAAATGATTTTCTCTTTTTATTTTACATAATACGCATAAAAAATAAATGAAAGCGCCCACACTGGCGAAATAACTCGCTATACTTATAACATTTTCCTTAAGGATTAATTTTTTTTTCTTGGGAGAATAAAGAAAAGCGAGAAAATAAATATGAGCCGTGAACGACTCGACGAGTTTAAGTTTCAAAGAAAAATATTTTATTTTTTTATTTTTATCGTATGAAATGCTAGACAAAAGCAAACAACTTCCTAAAGCATAAGTAGATATCTAAGATTTTGGTATGAGTTTGTGATAAGTAAGCTCAGCTTTTAAGCGAAATAAAATAAAATGAAAGACTTTATCAGAGACTTCTTCAGAACCTTAAATTGATTTGTTTTTTGCTGCGTTGGAATATTTTCACGCCACAATTATTTGTTTGAATACTCGATGCGATGATGCAGAAACATAAAATTATTTTTTAATTAAAAAACTGTTATAACAGTTTTATAACAAGTTCCAAACATAAGACGAAACCCTTTAAAATGCATTTATCTTGCAAAGGCTCTCATAATATCTCTATTGACTCATTATCATCGACATCGCTGTTATCATCATCATTTCGCGCACAAATGAAGGCACATGAACATGTTTTATTGTTTATTTGTTTTCTATTAGCGTCGCTGTCTATTTGGTGGGTGAACATAAATGAAGCACTTTTTTTGTTTGCTTTGAATTGTTTTTTGTTTCTTTAAAAGGTGGAATGTTTCTATAAATTTCACCCAGATACGATGACAACATCTAATGATGATGGAAATTTCGTTTTTCAGCTAATAACAAAACGTTGATAAATTATAATTGAAGCTTTGGAGGCGAATGGCGAATCTGGCAACTAATCAACGCCTGCGAAGCCTTGCGATCCTTCAATTGCTTTAATGAGTTTGTCTTTAAGTTGTAGATAACTTTCATAAGGAGGCAGATCAAGTCGATTAAAACTGAAATGAGATAAAAAAATATGGATTAGGATTAAACATATTAAATAGGATTAATCTAATCTAATCTAATCTTGATGTTAAATCTAACTCTTCAACAAATGCATCAAAAATGATGAACGCGAAATTGAAGAAAAAATAAAGTGGAAGTGAAGAAAAGAAAAGTCATTGCGGGAGACGACTTCTCTTAGCATTATTCTCTGTCACTTAGCGAACAGAACTGTCTCGCTCTCTGCTTTATTTCAGTGCTGACATTTTTCTACTCCCGTCAAGTCGCATTTTATGCGAAGTGCCAGATTAATTGTCTTGAACTCTAATTTTGTGGAATAAATAATTAAAAGTTAAAATGAATTTGAAAAGACTTGAAAGTTATAATAAGATTCAGGAGTTTCTTGAAGGTTTGAAAATGAACTTCTTAAATGTTTTTCCTTGAATATTCAAATTTTCTAAAACTTGAAGACATTGCGATAAAAATGATTCATACAATGAAAAATTAATTAAGCTTAATTGATGCAGATATCTACATGTATTTAAACAACAACAACAGCACGACACAATCGCACGACGAAATCGAACACCAAAAATTGAATGAGAAACGCAAAGAGTTAATTGACAATTGTAAGCACATACGAAGCATATTCGAAGCTGAATTTCATCCCCACGACGATGTTGATTCATCGTCGTACCTCGACATGAATGGTGCTGGTATGAACAGAAATCGTCATCGACAGATGATTGTCGATGGAAACAAAAATGGTTTGTTTGTTATTTCGTGACGGAATTTTTTGATTTCTTTTGACAAACGCAACAAAACTTTTTTATTTTTGTTTTCAGAATCAACTAAAGAAGATTACATCAACATGTCGGAGAAAATAAAAGCCGAAAATGCTTATGACATTTACGAGACAACATCATCGCTTGAACAACAAAAGAACAACGATAAATGTCCCTACACCGGCCTTCCAGCAGCTCATCTGAAGATTATGAACTCGACGCAAGTTGGCCTCCTAATTCGAATTGAAAAACGTTTATTTTTAACACAAACCAAAGATTTTTATGTTGGCATCTTAGAAAAGTGGATTTTACTTTATCCAAGCAAGGCAAACGACATGAAACCTTCAGAATGTTTTTATCCGACAAAGATTGAGAATGATAAAGGAGAAAATCAGTTTAATGTTGTGACAAATGTTGGAAAACGTTTTCACTTTCAAGCAGCAAATGCTGAAGAATTTCACGATTGGATGAAGAATATTCAAAAGATTATTGAAGATGGCGAAACTTCAACAGTTCGCGACTCTCCAAGCAGTCAATTGTCATTCAGAAAACTTCCATCGCCACCACTTCATGACAACGAAAGTGATGAAGATGAATACGAAAGTCGAGGAGAAGAAGAAATTCACGATTGTCGTTCATCAAGTGAAAATTATTATGGATTTAATCGCAGCTCGAATCAAACTGTTATAAACACTGATGAAAGATTGTATGAAGTTCCAAGTGCATCCACAAGATGTGAAGAAATTAAAAATGATGAAGAAAAGCCGCCAATGCTTCCAATTAAAACAGGCAAAAGAGTTGAAGATGACGTCGTTCATTGCTATGACGTTCCAAAGTCAAGAAAACCTTTTTCAGAACATTCGTTATCGTCATCACCATCACCAGAACCATCAGGGACAGTTAACATGGAAACTTCCGATAAATCAAGGACCAAAGTCAGTGAAATGACGGCAATCTTATCAACAATAAATCTCGTTTCACCCGAAGAGAAAAGAAAATCCACCCACGTCTCGAAAAAGATTCAAACACCAGATAAGAATGAAACCGAAAAACGAATGTCACCCATGAAAACTTGGTTCTCGAAGCAAATCAATAGAAGCAAAAAACGCTTATCAAGACGTGAGAAAACACCTGAAGTAGTTGATGACATTACAACTCCTGTGAAAGGATCAAAAGTCAACATGATAATAAACCAACTTGAGAAGAATGGACAGTTGAAAGTTCTTTCGAAAAGTTTGAAGAATCGGAAAAGTTTGATATCAAATGATGGAGAAGATTATGAAACTGTTTGTGTTAGGGATTAATGTCACTCAATTTAAGAAAGAAAAGTTTAAATAAAATTGTGAATTCTTACCATGTATGAGCACGAGGAAAGTTTTCTGGCGTTCCCCATTTTTCAATTGTAAACATTTGTGGTCCATTCGATCCGTATAACTCTTTAAATCCATTCATCGGTACGCGACTCGTTCCTGTCACAAATTGCAAAAGACGAGCACGAATCTCATTGGAGAATGAGAGAACAGCACGCCAAAACCATTGCACGATGACATGATTTGCATAATAATCTCCTTTGTACAAAGTATTTCTCTTCCAATCTTTCACATCAATATTCTGAATTCCGCACATCAACAACTCGAGTTCGTTCTCATCGAAGATCTTCAAATGATTAAGTGGAACAATTGAGCCGAAACCTTCAAGTAATGCTTGCATTTGATCTTTCACACGTGATTCAAAACGCCATTGAATCACTAACCGAATGTACTCATCTTTGTTGTCATTTGTTACATCAATTTGATTGCCATTTGGCTTCAGCTCTCTGTTAATATGATTAAATATATTTTTAATTAAGTTTCAAAGTCAATTTATTAATAGAAATTACCTTTGACTAGTATGTCCGAATGTTTCTTCATCAACACAAAATGTCAACATCAACTCACTTGGATCGTTTTCTTTTATCCAACTGGAAAATAATTTTAGTTTAATTAAATAAAACACAAAGAAATGTTTTAAAAGCTTACAGTAATGAGTTATAGTATTCCATATCCACGGATTCCATATCTTTCAAATCAATCGGCTTTTCGAGCATCATCTTGTAAAATGGACGAATGAAAAAGGCATCAAGAAGCTTCCCATGATAAACAGCCATACCAGCAACACGACCAATGAATCTTCAACGAATTTCAATCAAAATTCAGTTTTGAAAAACAGAAAATTTACTCACTTGAAATAATTTAAATGCTCTTCGTTACAGAGTCCACTAAATGGATTAATTTGAAGCGTGTAATTGTCCATCGCACTGTATTCAAACAATCCTAGAAAATTAAAAGTTTGAACTAAACTGACATTAAATTTAATTACACAACTCACCATAATAAGGATTAAACATTTGCTTCGATAACAAAAAGAACCATTCACGTGCCAATCCACCGTAATCAAGGCCTTGATTAAAGAAACATAAATTAAAATTCATAAAAATGATGGAAAGTTAAAAAAATTTCTTACCAGCTTCGCCTTCAAATTCCACCCACAATTTTGTCTTCAACAGATCCGTTTTTGTAACAGAATTAATAATACGATAAGAATCTTCCAAAATCGATTCACGTCGCACTTTAATTTCAATTTTATTGGGCACATTTGTCTAGAAGAGAAATTTTAAATGATTAAAGTTTAAGCGAAATTCAAAGAAAATCTGCTTTACCGGCTTTCTAAGTTGACTCTTCAGATACTCGTACTTTTGTTTGTAGTCACGAGAATATGGCACCGCTTGTCCAGCGATATTTGGATTTGACAGTCGTGGATCTTCCCACTTAAATAACAAAGAAAAGTTAATCAAAGTTTAATTAAATTTAATTTCATACAAACCTGCGTTGTTCTTGTGTTGTGGTCGATAAAGAAGATTCTACCATCTGAATGAACTCTTTCTTCCCAGCCTTCTGGCAGTGGACCCAAATCATCTTCATGTCTCTCTTCAGCTGAACTTTGAGCATTTGGCATTGGACTCGCACAACCTGTACGTGGATCCACCCACGATGTTGTTTTCTCAGCATGATCAATGAAGAAAATTCGACCATTTGGCGCCACTTGCATTGACCAACCTGCTGGAAGACCAGCGTCAGATAATTGTTGTTGAGTTGAAGACTGTTGTCGATTTATTGGACTTTCTAAGGAATTTTGTCGCGATTGCGATGAGCTTGGTGTTACTGATGCATTTGAACGATGATTCGATGACATCGATGAAGTCTCAGAATGATCAACATCGTCACCCTAAAATCATTTGGGAAAAGTTTAATTTAAAAACATTTTTGTAAACATATTTCTGAATATTGTTAATGTATCTCAATTAAATAAATAATCAAGCAAAGCAAGTAAGCGTGAACTCCGCGCCCATCACCAAAAAAGTTCTTTCGTCCTTTGTTTGTTAGTAGTTCAACAACATTCACTTAAAAACTTATGCAATTTCTTCTTACAGTGTAACTTGTGTTATCTTCTACCGATGGTTGACGATTCAATCCCGTAGTAGTTTGCGATGGAGCCGTCGTTGTTGCTCTTGATGTTGATCTTAATGGAGGTTCTGGGGCCGATCGACGAGTTCCACTTCGACTTAATCCAGTCGGGATGGAAGGCGCTGGACGTACTGGGCGGATTCTACCATTCTCAGATGTTGGCGTTGCTGGTGTCACCGATTGTTCTGATCTTATTGAAAGATTATCAACATTGGAGTCATCGGAGTGCATGCTTACTTCATCAGGCTATAATGTGGTTTAGGAAATTGGATTTTAAAGTTGAAAGCAAAGTCGAGTTATTGACATTTATTGATTTTAAATCATCATGTTAAATGTCAATAGTCGAGAACAAAATCATAATTAATTAATGTTGGTGTGGAGAGAAAATTCTTCTCAATTCAATGCGAAATCATAAAAGTGAAGGAAAGCAAAAACGACAGGGAACAGCAACTAAACCAACTCAATTTGGCCTTACAACATCTTCAGTCGCTTCGACAGCTTCAAAAACGTCTTCAAAATTAGATGAGCTCGAATCACAGTCAACATTTTCTCCAAGATCTTCCAAGACAATGTCATCGTCATTCGGATGCATTGACATAAGATCATTGATAAAAGTCTCGTCTTCATCGATCTCGTCAAGCGTTCCCATTGTCTGCAATTGCGGTTGTGGCGTTTCACTCGTCACAACAACTTCTGGTACGATCGTTTCAGATTCATTAACGTCTTCAACAAAAGTTTCATCATTTGATTCATCGTGATACTAATTTCATTCCCATCATTATAATTTATCAAAGTGCGAAGCAACAAAAGTAAGAATAAAAAAAATTTCCACCAACGAAGCATGCAAAAATAATTTTGAGGGTCGGCCAGAAAAATGTTGTCAATTAAGTCGATATTAACATAATTTAAACTTACGTTGTTTTGTTCTGACTCGTCAACACTGATATGAAATCTTCGTTGGAAAGCTGTGGCAATTTCATTGTCCACTCTGTTACTATCAACTGTTGATTGCGAAATTGTTCCCCTAAAAATAAAGTAATTAAAGTTATGAATCATTCGCTTAAATTTCGATGGAAATTACGTCATTTATACTTACAATGTTGGTCTTTCCCATTGTGTTGTTCTTGCAACGTGATTGACATAATATGTTCGACCATTTGCATCTTGTCGTTCTTCCCAACCACTTGGAAGTGGCTCAATAGCCGCCGTTTGGTTCATGATCTGCTGAAGATCGAATTTCAAGTGGAAATCATTAATATTTTCCTTCCACACACAAATGTTGAATATTTTTGAAGGAAAGATTGTGAGTAATGTCACAAGTTTTAAATAAAATTTAACTGAGATTATGAATTAACGGTAAATGGTCAATGAAGTGTTACATCACTCATGAACGTTGCGTAATTTATTATTGATAAGAAACTGAATATTTTTTCCTTCATCTGTATTTGTTTTTTTTCTTTTTCATTGAAAAAATTTGCTTATAGTAAGAAATAAAGTGATAAGATAAACTCACCGACACAGGCGTCGTATTATTGTCTAAAGACATCTCCCAATCAGCATCTGCTGGTGATGTTTCCGAGTCACGAATATAAGCATGATAGATTTCTAATGTTCCACGGACTTTAGATCGTGCACTAAATTGAACGCGAAGAAAACATTTTAGAGATTAATAAAACGAAATTATTTCTAAACAACTTCACAAACATCACACAATTCAGAGATGAGATTCGATCATTTTTACGTAACTTAGGGTTGTGTTTATACCCATTGACATTTACGTCAACGTAACTTTAAATGACAAACATCACAACCCTGCGTAACTTACGTCAGTTTACGTTCTCAAATGATCAAATTTCCTCTGACACATTGAAGATGAAAGAATGGATTGAAAAATTAAAGTTCAATCCACACCAACATCATTCTAACATCAATAAATGAATCAACATAAACTTTAAGTTCATTATACCCGAAGCCCATCTTCCAACTTAGCCAATTTGTTAACAAATACTTTTGCATGTATTTAATTATAAACTTTTGTGACAATAAAATATTCTTCAATAAAAAAAATATGTAAATGAGAACACAATCTATCGCTAAACACATAGGAAAGAAAAACAAACAAATTTCCACCTGCATGTGATGATAAATAGAAAGAAAATTATATGTGACATAAAAAACGTCTACAGAGACTATAAGGAAATTATTTGGCTGGTTGGAACGTCTCGTCGAACGCGATTTAACCTACCCAACTGACCTGCGCGGTCGAAGTTGATAACTTTTTGGAGCGATTGTTCGCCCGTCCTGTTCCTTTGGCAAATTAACAAGTGTCAGTTCGACCATGCCGAGAAAATCGTCACGAGTGAAACGATTCTCATCGAAGACTTGAAAGACGAACTTATGCTCGTTTGGTTTCACACGAAAGATGAACTCTTCATTCCACAACGGGTTCAATGTCTAGAAAATGAGAAACGTCATTGAAATTGCATTCTAATCATTCATTCATCGTACAATTTTTATTTGTTCTCACCTTTTTCTTCGTTTTCGTAAGTACAGAGTCAATATTTACATCGCCATTTAATGTGTTTAAGTCGATTCGTACGTAAGGATCGCTGGCGCCAAAAATATCTTTTTTGGCTAACGATTTACCCGCAATAATCTTGATTCGTATCTGACTAGATCCTTCATCATTCTGCAATGAAACATTAAGGAATGCAAAATATATCTTAAAATCTACAAACATAAACGTAGCAAGTGTTAAATGGCATCCAATGACATGACAACAATTCTCCATGATCCACAAGAAAGATTTCTTTTCATTTTTATGAATTAAATGTTGACAATAACATTTTTAATGATAAATTTCTCATTTAGATTGTTCGTTGCTGAAGTGTTTCTTGTCTTAAATATATTTAACAACAAACACTGCAGATACGATCATCCATTTCCTCGACTACGCACATGAACAATAAAAAGTTTGTAAATGTAAATATCAATTCATGAACTTGATCTTTAACTGAAAAACTTTATGCTAAAAATAACTTAAAGTAAACAACAAACACCCACATATTAAAGTATGCAACAAGCTTACTGAATGACCATGCCACAAGATTAATGCACAGATAATTGAATTTTATTTCAGTATTATTGACAGCAAGAAATAAGCGAAGCGAGGAAAAGCTTCAAGTGTTAGACATTAAACTAATAATTGAATTTATTTAATAAAGTGAAGTAAACAATAAAATTATTTTCCTATTCAATTGATTAAATAATTAAATAACCGCTTTCAATCCATTACTTAAACTGATATGATAGAAGTTTTGCCAACTCATGCAATTTTTTTGTTTTTGCTGATAAAAGCTTAATAAATATTTCAATTGTTAATCCTACCGACAACGGTCGTTTTTCATTTAATGACGACACTAAAATAACTGCGTAGAACAAAATAATTAACATAACAATTAATAAAATTATGCGCGGAATTTCAATGAGTTCTGGTTTGAGAAACTCACAAAATGAAGCTTGCAACAATAACTAACCGAGGAATGTTTGCTTACATTCTTTTATAAACAAAGAATAAAAAATGTTGGAAGAATCATCGTTAGAAATTCTTTATTATCAAATTATATTTTAAATTATTGCAATGATTGTCTGGAAAGGATTTTCGTCTTTAACAAGGAAATAATTGAAATTTCAATAAACATCATAAATCTTGCAACAATTCTCTAATCCAGACCAACATTCTAATCAATAAACAAGGAAAAAATGTAAAAATATTTACAAGCATTCAAGAAACTTCATCCAAAAGCAATTAAATAATGTTTTCAAAGTCATCAACCTTTAAAATTAGTTTCATTTCTTATTTCTTATAAAGCAAAAGAAGCAATTTTATATCAAGACGTCATACGTAACGAAAAAATTCAGACAAAGTTAAGACTTAAGACCAAAACAAGCCAATTTTAAAAATGGAAGAAGTTAAAAAGTCTTCACATATTGCAGTCGTGTTTATGTTCAAAAGTGTTCTCTGCATCGACGATTGCACATGTGAAAACTTTATAACAACAGGTGAAGAAAAAGAATTTTTAAATTAAAAAGAAATCGAATTTATTATATTTACAACTCACATTTAACAATTGTGATCCTGTGAGGTAGCCGTACGCGTTGCCAGCCATTTGTATAGATTTTTTTAATTTTGTTTTGTTTGTGCTTCTACTTAATTATTCGAGTTGAGGTGTAAATGCCAATTTTCGTGTTTTTGTTTCAGATTTTCTTATTTTTCAAAAATTGATACTTTGAATGTTATCTTTCTCTCTTCAATCTATCTACTATGTACGCCAAAAATAGTTTCAGTTTCTTCTTGGATTTTCAAGGTTTCGAATTTTTCTGTATCGCAAATAAACATTCAAATGATGATACTTATAAAGAAAAATTATGTAAATTATAAATATGATGTCATGATTCATGCCGGTAGAACTGAAAATCTAACACAAAAATAGCATATCGGCTTTTCTTTCTTTTTTTCTAATTGGATCAGCCAAGTCGATTTGGTCAAGGAAGAAAAAGAAATAAACAGAACAACTGATTTTAATTACATGTTGTTTAGATAGTTTCATTATCTTTTTCTTACTGACATTGAAATGTTTGAAATGTTAACAAATTTCTGTTTTTTGTTTTATCAAGCATTATTGTTAGTCAATCAACGAGTGAAATGCACTCATTTAAATGCCCAAAGCATTTAAAATCGTGTTTCATTTTACTTTATCGTTGATATCTTAAATATGTAAATAAATATTCTATACACATAGTCATGGTCAGGTTTCTACTGTTGTATCATATATATTTGAAAGCAGATGCTAATCATTACCGCTTTTGTGACGTGTATGCAAAGATTAAAATTAACATTGCGCGAACTTTCCGCAACGCCTCACAATTACACAACTTGTGATAATCCTTGTTGAGTAAGGAAGATATTTTTCGATAAAGAAAGTACATTTTGTTCGTCTTATCAACAGTTAAAGCAAACTCGTGAGAGCTTGCTAATTGAAAAAACGCGACCAACTCACATGTTGATTGCTTTTGAACTGACAAAACTTCGAACCGAAAATTCAAGTTATATTTTTATTATTTCTTCTCGCTTTTGCCATCCAAACAACATATGAGCGAGAAAAAAAAAAGAATTCTTTACTCGTGTCTTTCCTACAACCATCCGATTTGTGTGTGTAAATGTTTGCATATGTGTCTCGGACCATGAACAAAAAAATGTCAATTAGAATTAAAAAAAACTAAATTTCCTCTGTGATGTCATCATGGGATTGCGAAATTGCAATGTTCTTGTCATTATCGCTTTTTGGAGACATTTATAGGTAATCATTACTACAATCAAAAGTATTGAGGGTCGCGATAAGGCAAACGATATGGAAAGTCAAAAGATTGGGAAAATTTTCCGAGCTAAAGTGGGTAATTATACTTAGTTGTTGTAAGAAATATGTATGGGGAAGAGAGAGTATAAAACCTGGACTACGGGCGGATGATTCATCACGAAAAATAACTTTGTGGAGTTTCAACTCACGTTAGACTCGAATAGCGACACACGACGATGGGCAATGGCCTCGGCAGATACTCCTTGTACTGCGACTGATTGAGCTCTTCGTCTTGTTCTTATTGGTGCTTGCGGTGAATTTGTGTTACTTCCAACTATTGTTGAGTTGCTTATTGGTGATTGCATTATAAACTTTTAGGGCAAACTTTTGGTTTTTTTCTTTTCACTCTTTTTCAATTAATTAAATTTCCAATTCGCATGTTTTTAAAATTGAGTTTTCAAGCGATTTAATGAATATTTTGATGTTACAACTGCATGTAGTTGAACAATAGACACTAATTAGTCAAATTTTTTATAAAAAATTGTGGTCAAACCTTGACTAACTTATGAAATAGTTAAAAATCCTGAAGAACTCTTCTTAAGATTAAAGACTTTAAAAGGTTAATGTTTTCAACACTAGAGCGGCGCTCTATGCCATTCAAATAAATAAAACCGTTAAATTTGTGTAAAGTTTCTTTTCCTTTCTAATGTTTTTATTTTGCAATTTCATTCATTTCTTTTGTACATAGCCAGTTGTATTTGTAAAATTAAAATGAATTCATTAAATATAAATAGATTAATTGTAAAAGATGTAAATTTTGGCTATCTTAAAATAATAAAGTCAAATGTAAATAAGTTTGTTAATTACACGTGATCCATAATATTGCGCCAATATGTTAAACTATTTAAAGGATTATTAATTTAAGAAATCTATTGCAAAGAATAATGAGAACCTTTTAATTTGACAAAGTTGTTTGAAATCATGTCTTAAAACTTTTACTCAATTACATCTTATGGATATGATTTAATATTCTCGTTATATATTTTACAGTTTCTATACTTAATATCTAACGTTTTTGTTAATAATATTAATCTCCTCGTGGCAATAAAATTTTGAAGAAAGAAACTTAAAATCATTATTAGAAATAAATTCTCTTTTGATTTCAAACAAAGTTCACAATTTTTTTCCTGTTTTCCAGTGCATGTTAAAATGCAATCAATCAAATTTTTTAAAGTTTTTCAAATTCAATGTCAACAGAAACAAATTGCTACACGATTTAGTTAAAGTATCGATGATTTATATTACTTAAAGAATGTTTAAGATGTCGTTTGCGAAGATTGAAAGATTCACGCCGCGTTCTAATTTTTGTTGTTCTTTTAATTATATCTCATGATCGTTTGTTTCCTGCACCTTTATTCTTCTTTTTTGAATTAGAAATTGTTGCATTAACTGTTCTTGGACGACCTCTTTTCTTAGGCTGAATATCCTTTACTTGTTTCTTCTTAATTTGAATCTTTACAGATGTTGTCAATTTAATGTTTTTTGAAGATTTTTTTATATTCCGAAGATTTAAATTCGTTTTGGATCTTGAGATCATTTTACTTTTTTCCGCAATTTTAGTTTGTTTTGTTCGAGGCCGGAGTGATCGATTAGTATTAGAAACTTGACGTGTTTTCGATTCGTCTTCTTTCCTTGCTTTAGCAAGTTTCACACTCAGCGGTGCAGGAGTTTTGCTTCCTTTTGTTTTGTTATTAAAGCTCTCATTATTAACGAGACCGTTTATGGACACCATTGGAACTTCACTTGACTGCACAGTTATCACGGAAACAGCTTCACTGGTATTTGAAGGTGAAGATGTCATTGCGGGACTTGGTTCTTTAAACTCATCAGGATCAACAGGTTCGACCTTGATCTGAATTGGTCTCACAACTGGACGAGGATGAACAAAGTTATTTGTGGAATTATTTTGAATTGCATCATTTTCACGCCCATTAATGATCATTGTCGAAATCCCCGATGTTGACGACGTTGTAGAATTTCTTCGAATTTCTGGAGGTAAAAGATGGCGATAGCGATTTGTTCTTATGACATTGTGTTGAATCTGATGAATTTCAAGAGCTGTTGTTGCTTCAATTGGATCATCATCGTCTTTTGATAAGTTCATCCCATTTTCGATCATATAATTTCGTATTTGAAAGTCATTTTTCAACGCAAGCTTCTTGAAATTATATGAAACGTTGAGTTGTACGATGCATAAGTCACATATTTGTTGAGGAAGGTTTTCCTTTGGGTTGATCTGTCAGAATGCAATAAAAGCTTTTTTTAATATAATATTCAACTCAATATTCGAACGTATTAAAAAATTTATAAAAATTATTTCATTAAATATTTGATGCTGTAAACTTTTCATGTGTGTAGCGGAATTCCTGTCAATAACAAAAATAATTCTCTGTGTGAGCTTTTCTTCATTGATTCATTTCACACAAATGAAAAAATGGAAATAATAATAAACATTAAATCACGAACTGCATTTAAAACACATCCACTTTACTAATAGACCTTGACTCGAAATGAAACAAAAACTTTTTCCTTGCATTTATTGTGTTTCATTCTAAGAAAATTCTGTGACGTTGTTGGAAAAGTAAAATGACGTTGCAGATGATATCTTTGTTTATCGCACAACATAAAAAATATTGCGTCGTTTATTTCACCTATGTGAAATGTAGAAAAGAAAAAACGAAGGATTGTCAACTAACTTGTCCCTGACCTGGATACATAAATTCACAAAATCTGCGCGAATGACCTAGAAAGTGAAAACAAAAAACTTTTATTCTTCGTTTCGTTTATTTATCCTTCGCGATCGTGCTTTCTTTCTATGAACTCATATTTACATAGCATACATAAAAGGAAAAAAAATTATACGTTCTGCTACATCGCATTAAACTATAGAAAATCATAATTTTCTTTAGAAATATTCTAAAAGGAATTTTACGATGAAAGAAAACAAGAAGAAAAATCGTCGAACTGATAACAATCGCTACAGGTTATTTTGTTCGCGCTTTAAAAAGTTTAAGGAATCCTAGTCATGAGATTTTCTCTCCTTTTCAAAACTGATTTTACCTTCAACATTGTCACAAAACGAAGCTTTTCTGCTATTCTAGATAAATCATCGCGAGTTATTTGCAAATTTGATCCCAAAGTTTGCTCGAAAATATTGCGAGAACCTTGTCCAAGGCATATACGACACATTTTATAAATATCACGCATTTTAATGTTCACTTTTTTCTTCCTTTTTGATTCACGAAAATTGTGGAAAATGAAGAAAATAGATTCACGAATTTTGCGCTCCCGTTAAAAGGGGAAACCAACTGTGAAGTGGCGAAAACGGACAAAAATTGCGAGAGGAAAATTGAGATTGCGCAACTATGTCGGAATGACAATTAACGATTGTTAATTTGCCGTAAATTTGGCATTAATGTTGTTTTATGAGTTTGTTATATTCTTTTATTGTTGCTTCTCGTTCTAAAATCCTTTCGTTTCTTGTTTAAAGTTCATTGATTACATTATTTCCATCTTTGTAACTTTCGCAATTTTTTTTCTACTTGTCGGCCCCCTCAAAAGCTACAACAAAAATTTCCCCTCCATGAATCAGAATCAGGAAATCAAAAAACTCGCTGTCAACAAAATTTTTAATCAAAATATTGCAGAAAAAGTGGATTCTTGAAAACAAAAGCATGTCGGATTTCATAGCAAAGGATGTTAGTATCAAACTCAAACGTGATTTGGGAATTTTTCAAGGTACATTCTTCAATTTCATTAAATTTTCTTGCATCTAATTTAATTTGCGTGTCATCAGGTAAAATCGTTCGTGCTGAACAAAATAGCATAACAATCACTAACGCATTTCATAATGGCATGAAAATGAAAAAGTTCACAGCAGAAGTAACAATTGGAAAAGATGAAATTGAAGAATTAAAGTTTGTTAAAGTTGCTGATCCAACGGAAGTTGCTCGAAGTGTACAAAATACTCCGTCGGCGTCATCGAATTCCACAAAAAATCTCATGGTCTTGCCAAAATCTGATAATAATCACATGTCGTCGAAATCTCTTCCTAACTTTACAAATAAAAGTCCTTTCATCAAACCGGTGAAGCCTGTTGATAACCGGCAAAAAACAACAAAGCCAATTACAATATTGAAGAGACCGACAGCTTCTACTTCCAACAACGCCTTATCATCATCATCATCCGGTCCTCAACCTTTAATTAAACAGGATAACAATGGAAGTGTCAAGAAAAATAAGAAGCGAACTGCTAGAAATTACGATTTGATGCAACCTGATGACTTCAGTGAAGAAGATTTCGATTTTGAAGGAAATTTGGCTTTGTTTGATAAGAAAGAAATATTTAAGAAGATCGACAATGAAAACGATATTTGTACAAAGCCTGATCTCGTGCGACAAATTAAGACTGAGGGAAAGTTTCGTCATGACGAGAATGTTTTAGATTCGATGCTCATGCAATTCAGAAACGTACAATTAGAATTTAAGCCAAAGCAAGAGTACACCACCGATGAGCCTGGAATAATCATCCCATCAATTCCTCAATCATTGCGCAATCGAATTCAAAATTTGGCATGTGATCATGGACATTTAATTGAACGACAAAATGATTTTCTTGCTCGCGGAGCTACAGAACTTGCCTTGAATCTTTTAGGAGGCTCACGACGTCTCTCACCAAAGAATCTCCATCAATGGCCGCGTGTCACAGTCATTTGTGATGAACCTTACAACATGCGTCAAAGTGAGATTGGACTATCAGTTGCACGTCAATTGGCATCGCATGGTCTCAAAGTTATGGTTTATGTCAAGACTTCATCGCACTCTGACAAGCCTTCTAAGGAACTTGAATTATTTACAGCAACTGGAAATGATTTCACTGGAAATATTCGAGACTTAACAAATTCCGATCTTGTCATCATGTCGGTCACAAATATGAATCAAAACTCACAAATTATCAGATATATTCAGAACAATCGTGCACCAGTGATGGCAATCGATCCTCCAGCTACGGGAATTTCTGAAATCTCAATTCGAAATGCTGTTTTGCCAATTTTACCTCTCGATGATATTCACAACACATGCGGAAAACTTCATCTCGTTAACATTTGCATTTCTGAGAAATTCTTTAAAGATGCTGGGATTAAATATTCACCGATATTTGGATCGAAATTCATCATTCCATTACATTTGAAGAATTGAAATAACAAGAATGGTTGATGTGAAATTGTTACAGAAATTTAATCAATTATTTTAATATGTAAAAGAAAAATTTAAATCAGAGTTGCAAAAAGTAATTAAAGTAAATTGAATGATTTTTTTAAAATGAAAAGTAATAAAATGGAAAGTCAATAAATCACCAAGCAATGAAAGTTGCCACAAAGACAGGAAAATTTTCTCGTTTTAATTTTTATTTGACGTTTTTTGAAACTTTATACAACAGAAATTAAAAAAAAAATTACTTTCGTTTTGATGATTTCAGCGATGCCACCCACTGACGATAAGGATTAGCGGAAACTTTTGTTAATCGTGATGTGAATGGTTCCTTAGCTTCAGCTTTTGTTTGCTCTGCAATGTGCGTAATTATGTGATCAAATGCCTGGCCTGGACTCGTTCCAAATTGTTCACGCCAAACTAATTCGTCGAGGAATTGCTGAATTATCTGACGACTCAACAAACTTAAAGTATTTTGGAACATTCGAGGGACAATTCGACGTAAATAATCCATAATGCTGGCATTGCTGTTAGCGACACGAGTCTGATCTTGTGGTGAAACTTGCACAATATTTTTAAATCCCATTTGATGTAAAACATTCTTGTCGACAGTCAGATCAGTGAGAATCGTGGAGTCCCGCGACACCCACTCACCAAGAGGCTCCAAAATTTTAGCAAATCTTTTCTTGTGATTCTGTTCTCCATCTGACAACGGCTCAACAGCACGCAGTCTCACTAATTTCTGTTCTGGATCGAGAATTCCTAAAACTTCCACTTTAACTTGTCGTTGCTTTCCATCTTGTGTCGTCGTTCCTAACGAAATGACTCCCATTTCAATCTTCTTGTTGTATCCACCCATTTTTCCCATGTGTGTTTGAAGTGCCAACGTGCAAACCGATCGAAGCCAACTGTAAAAGTTCTTCAAATATAAATTGTCAACTTTCACCCATTGCACGACATTTGTGACGTTTGTTTGGCATGTCCAATGATAAATCAGTTTAAGTAAAACTGTTGGAGCGTAAGGTGCACCTTCAAAGATTGACCTGTTGAAGACAGAGACAAAGCGTGTTGGACAACATTGCGAGATCCAAACATATCCTCCTGAATATGGAAACTTTCCAGCATCCGAATACATCCCAAGCTTCAAATTTCGACCATTGTGAACTTGACATTGTTGTTCTGATTTAACAAGTCCTTGTTGGATGAGCCATTCAGTGAATTTCACAGCTGGATGCATAAGCACAGTTTTCACTTTACTATCCAATGACGAACGATCATTCTTGAATGTTTCTTTGACACGAAGTGACGGACGTGCAACGACAACAAGCGATGGGAAAGTTTTGCCGTTTAACTTATTAAATGAAACTTCTGTTGCGTCGCTGGTCATGTCTTTGTCATCTTTCGTGAGATCAACGACTGCACTTGGTTTCCTCTTAGCAGCTTCCGTGCCAACAACAAGACCCCCAACTGCTGTCGCTTCCGTTGGTCGCACATTGCTGACACTTGTAATGCTTGGAGCTTTTTCATGTCGACTTCTCTTTTCTCTCTTCTTTTCTTTAGCTTTACGTTTTGATAAGGGAACAGTGTCTTCATCCTCTTCTGAATCATCAACAGCATGGAACGATTCTCGTTCACGTTTCCTTCCACGGTCTCTCTTCGGTTCTTTTTTATTAAACGATGAAATTGGTTTAGAGAATTCATCAAGCCCAGGCACTGGCCCTAAAATCTCATAAGCCGAGAAAATTTCACCAGAAAATATGTTTTGAGCTCCCCCAACAACTTCTTGTATTTTTGCTTTGATGTCGTTGTGTTCTTTTACGCCTTTCTCGTAAAATGCTTTTTGAAATTCAGACAACTCTTCATCCCAACAATCAAGTTGCAATGTTTGATTAGGGTCAGCTGGTGTTGCTACTACAATAACTGAATCGTCGTCAGTTTCAGTTTCTGTAACTGATGTAACCATTCTGGGAAACAAAAATATTTTTTTAAGATAATTTTTGTAAGAAAAAGTTTTCTAATCTAAAATTACGTTGAAATACATTAAAAATGTTCATAAATTATTACTTACTTGATTTATTAACACAAAATGAAGATGTTTATTACTAATTCGATTTGTTTGCAACAAAATGTGAAGGGGAAAATATAAAATTGTTTGCAAAATTCCGGGCTTGTTTATGTGTCGAGGGGAACGTAAGTTACGGAATTAAATCGTTCATCAGCTCCATCTACCGGAAATATTATGGAATCATGTTAGCGGGAATTTCGAATTTCACATAAATTTTATGATTGTATAAAACAAATCGATGCAGTAATTATAATTCAGAATGAAATTATACGCTCCGTCCGCACCTTCCTTTTTGGTTCGAACCTTTGAAACGAAACTAAAACGGACCAGTTAAATGGGTTCACTTCGGGTTTTTTCCTGTCACACTATTTTATATAAAATTAAAAATAATTTAATGTTTGGTCCCATGGTCTCAAAATAACTTTATTTCTTCAAACATAAAATTAACAAAGACAAGGAAAATAGTTCCAAAACAAAAAAATCTTAAGTTTCAAATTCAATCGATATAACTTCCAATCCGTCTTGTTCTCCAAAATTGAAAATTCCGAATGGTACTATTTCTGACTCTTCATCGGTTTCCGGAGTGGAGTAAGAACATGTACAATTTTCATCATTTTCCGATTGGTTCTTTTGCATTTCCTTTAATTTGTTCTCACAATTTTTATATTTATAATACAATTTTAACGCTTTCTTTCTTTTTTCTTGGTCACAATCCCTTCGTTTAAAACCAAACGGACCTTTAGCTCCATTTTTCAACCATTCGTCAAATCTTTTTTTATCCTTTTCTGATAGCATGTCCCTCCATGCTTTCAGAAGTTGTTTTTTCAGTTCGCATATATCGCAAGGACAATCAGGTTCTTCTTCGGTACTAGGTTCACCTGGAGTAGTAGGTCCACCTGTGGTAGTAGGTCCACCTGTGGTGGAAGGTCCATTTGTGGTAGTAGGTCCACCTGCGGTAGTAGGTCCACCTGTGGTAGTAGGTCCACCTGTGGTAGTAGGTCCACCTGTGGTGGTAGGTCCATTTGTGGTAGTAGGTCCACCTGTGGTAGTAGGTCCACTTGTGGTAGTAGGTCCCCCTGTGGTAGTAGCTCCAACTGCGGTATTAGATGCATGTGTGGTATTATGTAGTTGAAAATAAGAAAATTATATTATTCTTATGTACAATAACTAACCCATTTTCCCAAAACAGAAAAAACGTTAAAACTTGTATTTAAATAATATTTACGAACATACAAGTAAGATTAAACACATAAAATATCCTGATTCAATAATGGTTGATTTTTGTAAAATTACAACTTTTAGAGAAACATTTTACTTACGGGTTTCACTGCAAACTAATTAGAATTAGATACATTAAATAAAATTTATTAAAAAATGAAGTTTGAAAAACTTACCTGTAATAAGAACAGTAATGAAAATTGCTATCAACACTTTCTTCATATTTAACTGCAAAATGTGTTCGTGTCACCTTCCCAAAGTTAACAATATGAATGAGCCGAATGAATATTAAATTCCAACTTATTTTAATTCTCATAAAAACATCTTTTTATTCTGCTGGATATTTGATGGTATCATTGCTTAAAAGCTCCGCCTCGAAAACAAAATGTGCAGAACTCTATTCTTTTTCTTTATTTGATGATCTTATTGACGTGTTGTATTTAAGTTATCGATCTGTTTTTCTCCTTTCCAACGCACGTTTTAATTTTGAGACTTCAAATTTCGATGGTGATGTCTGATAAGTAACAAATAATAATTCGATAGTATGTCAATTTATTGAACATACCTATTTACAAATGAGATCATCCACATCTGTTGTCAAGTTCTTTGAAATTGATAATATTAAGCGCATGATATACAACAAAGTCTAGGAAAGTTCTAGAACAAAGTGCTACTGAAACTAAGATTCAAAATTAATCATAAGCAAGGTTATGAAATTTTATTAATATTTGAATTGAATCAAGCTCCTTGAGAAGTTTTTTTTTCTACAAATTGTTAGATAATCTCTTTAATTTTCATAGCAGTAAACAGTTTTATTTCAAATATTGGTCGCATAATGATTAATCAAGTACCAAGTGTTTTCAAAGCTATTAAAAATAGAAGAAAAATAAGCCGGTGATCACATGTTGGAAGCCGCCACTGGAATGTTGAAGCATGCGCAATAATATTTCATTCACATGTTTAGATTTCCCACACGGCACTTTGTATGGGAAACAAAAATATATCTCTCAGTTGGAAAATTGATTTTCCTCATTCTCACTTTTCTCCCTTACGTCGACAAACGAGAAATTTTTGTTTTAGAAATCTTATTTAATTATTTGAAAAGTTTCACTTGGGCGACACATTATCTAATAGCTTGTGGAAATATTATTGAAAAAGAATTTCGTCCGTGAAGGCCGCGTGTAAACAAAAGACATTTTCTCATTTAAAATCTGTCATTGCGGAGAAAAAATAAATATTTTCGTGGTCGGAAATGCAATTCAATCATTGAGTGATTTTGCTGGCCCGGGTAATTGTATCAAAAAAGAAAAACTTGTTGGCTGAGAAATCATCATCTGACGTGGTGCAAAAGAATTTGACTGAAGAACTCGAGTGTTGTGAAAAGAAAAATTTTCACTCAGACGACAAAAGAAAATGACTTCGATAGTATTAAAAAGTGTGTGATATCGTGGAAGTTTTCCAGGTTGACTAATTTTAATTTTTCCTTCTTTCTTTAAGGTCTGTCAATTCTTCTTGGCTGCTTTTTCATCTTTATGGGTTTCATGAAAATCAGCCCATACGTAAGCAAAGAATTGCACAGAGATTTGGTGAGTTTTTGTATTATTTAAACTTGGGAGTTATAAAACATTCATTAATCATATGAGCTTCCAACACGACTGTGTTTATATCGAAAATTAAATGAAAATGTTTAACCAACACAGTGTGTCTGGTTTTAAAGTGTTGGCCAAAAACAAAACCTTCAGTGAATTGTTTTCCTTTCCATTAATTGACGGTCATGAAACACTTGACAAGAAAGCTTATGAGTCGTAAATATCCAACTTCCAATACATCCATCCATCACTCATCATTGTTGCTCATCAAAACGCAAGTTTCCAATTTGCCCTCCACGCAAAATTAGTCCGAAAAAGAAATTGCTTCTAAAAATAAACACCTTGCGAAAAACATCGCAAACCGAGTAAAGAAAATCTTTCAACGTGAATCTGTTCAAATGAGTTCAAAAACTGCATGAAACATTTCGTCATCGTTTACGCAAATAATGTTGAACTTCTTCTTTTAACTTGATCTGCTGTCGAAGAAAAACAACGAAGAGTAAATATTTGTGTAGGGAAGTTGAAACAAATGTTTTTTGAATAATCGAGACACTTAATATCTCTCCGCTCTTCTATAAACATTAAGACACCTGTTTTCATATTCCCAACTTGGTCTCCAATTAACTTAATAAATTTCATTTAATTTATAAGTTTTTCTCTCTCAATTTAATTTCTTTAATAGCGTAAACATTACGTAAAGTATGCTAAAGTGTTTCCTATGGCAAGTCTGTTTGACCTTCGTGTTCCTTCTAAATGGTATCGACGAGCGATTGGTGGAATTGAAATCATTTGTGGTGGATTACTTGCTGGATTTCCAAATCGTAAGTTGGCGTTTTAATTGATTTACTATTAAGATTAATTAATTGTTTCTTCTATTTTTAGATAAAGTTAAAAACACTGCAAATATCACACTTCTTATGTTGATGTTCTTATCAATTTATTCACAATGTGTCGTGAGTGATCCCTTCGAGAGAATCGGGCCAACAATGGTGTTTAGTTTTATGCTTATAGGACGTTTAGTAATTTTCTATCAGGTTTTTATATTAAATAGATCATCATTAAATATCTGAATTAAAATTTTCATTTAATTTTAGATTAACCGAAAAGAGAAACAGAAAGCTGAAGCAGCAACAGCTCAAACTAATGGGATTAAACAAGACTAAACATCAAAACAAGACTTTCATCTTTCTTTAAATCCCTCAAATTCAATAAAAGCAATTTTTCAATCCGATTTTAGAACATCCCTTCATCATCATATAAACTCAAGAAATTTAATCAGAGAAAGATGAATAACGAATTAATACTCTCAAGAAGCGTACACTAAATTAATTAATCTAAATATTTAAAAGTAAAAGTAATTGTAGACTTTTTTACAAGAGTATTCGCACATTGAAAACCAAATTTAAATACCTTAATTTCATTGATTAAAATAATTGATTGAATGAGTGAGTGAAAGAAATTTTCCATGTTTAATTAGTGACTGGAAATTCAAGTAAAAAAATTATCGTAAAATAAAAAAAAATCATTTTCAATTATGACGTAAAATTTTGTTTGATTTCTTTCATTGTAAACCCAGAAAAGTCATCGCCCCTGGTTTTATTATCGCTCAAAAGTAGAGGAAGAAGAGAAGCGATTGTTTATTTGCTGTTTTCTCGTTCTATTTTCTGACCTGCTGTTCTTTTTTTTCAAGCAATTCCCTCATTTGAGTGTCGACAGATAATCAGTCGTAAAAAGATTTTCAGAATGAGAAGTTGGATTTCGATTTTCTTTTTAATTTTCTTGTTATCTGAGTGTGTGTTTGGTTGGAGAATATTTTGGAAAGGAAGGAAGTTTGATGGAAATGTCGGACATCCAACAGATCGTCATGGATCTCTTAGAAGTGAAGCTGGAGAAGATTTATGGTTCAACCAGAAACTCGATCACTTTCAACCAATAAATGACAAAACATGGAAACAACGTTACTTCGTCAACGAAGAGTTTTTCACATCAAACGGCCCCGTCTTTATAATGATTGGTGGTGAAGGCGAAGCAACAGCGAAATGGATGCATGAAGGTGCTTGGATTCGCTACGCAAAACAATTTGGTGCACTTTGCTTTCAACTTGAACATCGCTTTTATGGAAAATCTCATCCAACTGAGTGAGTTCTTTGAATTGAAATAAATTATTTAATGAAATTGTTTTGTTTTTTAGAAATACGTCAACAGAGAATCTCAAATTTCTTTCATCGGAACAAGCTTTAGCTGATCTTGCTTATTTCATAACAAGCATGACAAAAACTTATAATTTGACAAACAACAATCGTTGGATAGCATTTGGTGGATCTTATCCTGGATCTCTTGCAGCCTGGCTACGTGAGAAGTATCCGCATCTTGTTCACGGGTCAATTTCCACTTCCGGGCCACTTCTTGCTAAAATGGACTTCATCGAATATTATCAAGTCGTCGTCGACTCTCTCGGAACTTATAAGAAAAACGATTGCGTGACACCAGTTCGTAAAGCGATTCAAGAAATTGACGTGTTGCTAAAGCACATGATTGGACAAAGAACTTTGACGGAGAAATATCAACTTTGTGATCCCATCGAGAAATCAATTTCCAATCCTTTGGACATTTCAAATCTCTATGAAAATCTTGCGAGTGATTTTGCTGGTGTTGTGCAATATAATAAAGATAATCGAGCCAGCAGTCACATCACAATTGACGATGTTTGTGACATAATGTGTAATCAAACGATTGGACCTTCAGTGACTCGTCTTGCAGCAGTCAACAGTTTAATATTAAAAGATGGCAAGCAAAAGTGTTTAGACTACAAATACGATAAAATGGTCAACGATATGAAGAACACTTCTTGGGATGCTGAAGTCGCTAATGGAATGCGTCAATGGACATATCAAACTTGCACTGAATTTGGATTTTATCAAACATCTGACAAAAGTGATTCAGTGTTTGGTGATAAATTTCCAGCTGACTTTTTTGTACGACAATGTACTGACATTTATGGAGATCGGTGAGAGATGAAAATGTTTTCTGTTCTAATTCGAAAATTAAGTTTTAAATTTCCAGATTCACTGAAGAAATTCTTGAAGACGGAGTTGATCGAACCAACATCATTTATGGCGCTTTAAAACCTACAACAACAAATGTTTTGTTTGTTCATGGCAGCATTGATCCTTGGCACGCTTTGGGATTGATAAAAACCGACGCAAACCAGCCACAACCAACAATTTACATTGAAGGAACTGCACATTGTGCTAACATGTACGAGCCAAGTGACAAAGACCTTCCACAATTAAAGAAAGCTCGCGAAGCTATTGTGAAGTTCATTGAAGCTTTGTTGAACTAAAGAATTGAGTGAAATTTAATTTGTTTAATTTTACTGTATTTTATGTCATAAAATTATAAAAATAAAATTCATTAGATAAACATTCTCATCCATTACCAGCGCGTTTATCTTTTAAAAACTTCAACATGAGATCATCATTTGAATCTGAATTTCTTTGACTATCTTGGATTCTTCCAATTAGAGATGATGTAAATCGATTTGAAGATCGACTTCGTGTGATGACTGAGTCCATGACATGTGATCGACAAACAAATAATCCAAAGATTACAAAACCATGAATGGAATTTGCTACGTCAGAAATGATGAAGAAGCTTGTTGAGTTGGTGTCGAAAATCCATGAAACTGCTTCCATCGACCAAGTCAAGCCTACAAAAATATTCTTAGCAGACATTTTTAAGACACAAAATTTATTTCCATTGTTTACCCATCAATAGAAAGAGTCGAAGATATAACAAAAATCTTATTCTAATAGGATTACAAGTCACTGGTCGTCTCCGTTCAACCTTCGAACTGATAATGAATTTGTCATTTTGAACTGTGTAAATTTTGTATGCTGTGATTGAGTAAAGTACCACATTGACAAGAAGTATTAAAGACATTGGAAGATAAAGATAAAAGAACTCAATGTGTCGTTCGTTGCGTAGAAAACATTCAAATTTTCCTATTTGTGGTCGCCATCGTTCAGGAAAAAGAGAAGTTTCATCAATGACAGCGAGAAACATCGTGATGATCGTCGGCAAGCCAAAGCCATAGAAAAGATATTTAAGAAACTTGTCGGTGCTGCTTGGATAACGCGGATTTCTCGTGCTTCTGAATGTCTTCCAGATGTCATAGCACATGACATTCAACCAGAAGATACAAAACAGAATTGAGATGTACATCATGTAGCCGGAAATTTCACAAAGCCACGGAATTTTCATGATCAAAATGTCCATTCGATCGAGAATGAGAAATGTGTAGAGTAGAATCAAACTCAGAATGTGGCACATTAAACATTTCCCATGGTTCGTTTTGAATTGTCGAAGTTGCCAAAGCACAATCAGCGTAATGATTAGCAGTGGAAGTGATATTGACGTGCCTGGAAATCGTTGACATTCATCTCAATCTTAACAACATCTTAATTTGCATTCGTCTCACCAATTACTCTCACTAAGCTCTTGTGCAATTGCTTTTCAATGTCTCCATTCAAGTAATCATCACAAAGGAAAAGCTTTGAGCCGGTATCATTGTTATCACTTGTAAGATGCAAACAATAGTTGGAATGATTTATTACAGCTTCTCGAGGTCCCTCAAAATGAATCGTTCCGTTCTTGAAATCGAAAATGATCGTTTGTTCAGTAATTAAATTGTGATCGTCTTGAAATTTCTATTCATGATTTCTAAATATTTAATTTCAGTTCGTTTACCTCAAGAAACCATTCGTCATCAGCTACAAGCTGCATATTCCCACATGAGTTGCTAATTTTAATTTCAACTTGTGAAAGTGTTAGATTTCTAAACTTTTCAATCAATTCCGCCTCCAAAAATTGTTCACACGCACCACCGTCAATCATCATCGCCTCTGAATTGCAACACAATCTTATACACTCATTTGAATTGTCACAAACTGAAATCGAATCGTTCAATGGATTTGTGCATGTTGAATGAATCAACAGAAGCAGCACAACTACTCTCGATCTCATTTTTAAAGTGACTGAAGTTCTGATGCCTCTGATAACAACTCAGAATTGTTCAATGATAACAATAGTAAGATAAAGATGCAAAATAAAGTTTTTTTTTTGTTAGTCAATTTACTTTTACGATCATCACGTTTTGGAGAGTTAATGATAGTATTGAAGTGACATATTTAATCGTGTGTTGTTCAGTTCGTCTTTTATAATCGTCAGAAGTAGACGACAAACTTTTGATATCAACTCACGATATTAACAAACTACAACTTTGTTATAATCCATGAAAAACATGTGAGAATTTTATTTCTTATAGTTTTGATTCGTTTTGTTTCGAGTTCACTTCATTTACATTAAAGTATTTCTTAGGAAAAAAGCTCTTAAAGTCAGTTTAAAAATTAATAATAAAGTTTTACAATTCTTTGACATCTTCATCCATGAATACTGATTGGAATAAAATTTGGCAGAATTTTTCCACACCTTTTGAAGCAACTTGGTACTGTCTCGGTTTGTTTTTCCATTTTACACAAAGGAAGTAGAATGGGACGCCACTTAATGTGATTGCAATGTTGATGCCTAAATTTCTAGGTTCATAATACGATGGTGTGAGGACAAGTGCCAAGCAAATGACCAGGAAAAGTATTGGGATGATCAAGTTGACTTTGATTGGCCGTGGTAGGTCAGGTCTGTGAATGAATGATGAAAAAATTATTTAGTTTAATTTATTGGCAATAATATATGACAAACTCACTTCGTCTTTCGCATCCACAATAGTCCAAAGACACAAGCAGCGATTGACAGCCAAAGTGCTTGACTGAAATAATTCACCAACTCAAAAGCATTTCCGAACAAAACCATGATCAAAGACATCGCACATGAAAAGATCAACGATGGAATTGGTGTTTGCTTTTCAACATGAAACAAAGCAAAGAATGAAGGCAAATGTCCTTCATAAGCTCCAGTTGCAAAGAGTCTTGCAGATGTAAAAATAACGCCATTGACACCACCAAATGTGCTTAATGCAACGAAAATTGGAATCAACCAACTGAACGATCCAAATACTTTATTTCCATAAGTCTGCAAAAAAAAATAGAAATCAAATAATCAATTAAAGATTTTTCGCGTAACAACAGCAACAAAACTTACAACCGCAACAGCAAGACTTGCTTTCATCTCATCGCCTGGTAAGACCACAAAATAAGCCAAATTTGTAAGCACGTAAATAACTGTAACGATAGGCATTCCAATGTATATCGCTCGCGGTAGATTTCTATTATTAAAAAAGAAAACGAAAATTAATTCATGTAAGTTTTAGAAATTTCAAATAATGAAAATTTACTTGTATGGATCTTGAAGTTCACCGACGACAAAATTAAGATAATTCCATCCGCCAAAAGCAAACAATCCTTGCATAAATGCGTAACAAATATTCATCGGCTCATAATTTCCCTCCCACGCATTCGAAAAATTATGAGAATCGCTCGTGAAGAATGAAATGACGCCCATGAAGATGATTGACACCAAAGCTATGAGTTTACCAGCAGTGAAGATATCTTGAACTTTCATCGAAAGCCTTGTCGATATGCAATTAATTGCTGTGAGTAAACATAAACAAATAGCGGCCAGTATCTTGACAATATCTTGCGGAATGTCACAGTTGGGAAAGAAAGGCTTTGCAGCATATTCAGCAAATGTCAATGCAACAATCGCCTAGAATTTGATAAATGAAATTTATTAAACACATGACATCATGTCAGATTCTCTATCGTCATCACAAATGGAATAACAACAGATGACGACAGAGAAATTCTCGTGAATGCAAAATTAATTTGTGCATATGGAAAACGAAGGCAGGTCATATGAATCAATAAGAAGAAAATTGTCTTAATTAAAGAAGAATTTACTAGTGAATGCCTTCCTTCAATTAAAAAAATCAAGAACAGAAAAAAAGTGTAACGAATGAAATAGAAATTAAGTTACCTGTGTTGTTGGTCGAATAATGAAAAGCGCGATCCACAAGCGTAAAAATCCGACTAATGGTCCAAATGCTACGAGTAAATAAGCGTAGTCACCTCCAGATTTGCTTATTAATGTGCCTAAAGCAAGAAATGAAGAATATTTTCAAGATAGAAATTTAATTTCATGGATTTTTAATTCTTTTTTGTTTCTTACCCAATTCCGCATAGCAGAGAGCACCGAGAGTTGAAAGAAAACCGGAGAAGCACCAAACAACAAGCGAAAAACCCACAGAACTATATAAAAAGAAGATCAAACAACTTAATAAATTTAAGGTGCAAGTGAACAACCACTAACAAGTCTTAAACATAAATTATGTGGTGATATTTTGAGTTTATCATTGAAAAATTATTCAAATAAAATTTATGACTTCAACCTTTGATTTATGATGGTCTTAAAAATAAAAATAATTAACCACGACGACATTAAACACCAGAAGCTCGTGTGTGATAAAACTTTTCACTAGTAAACTCAATAATTGTTAATTGTTGGTGAAAATATTTCAAACACTTGTTGCATAAAACAAACTCGAATGTCATCGAATTTCTTTCAATTATTTTCGTCAATTTTGTTTGTTATTTAAAACCAGTTTTGCAGAAAATTTGACAATGACATTGTACATGAAGTAAGAGAATTATTAACCGTATCATTTCTTGTTAGCAAATAAAGAAAAAAAAGCCAAAAAACATTTGAAATTCTGTATTGTGAGTGGCTTATCATTGTTCTTTAAATGACGGAGTCAGAAGTAAACAATCCGTGAAATTTATTATTATTTATCACTTACTCGGAATATTTGTAAACGCCAGAAGGAGACAAGAATATGCCCGATCCTTAAAGTGGAAGAAGAATCAATTTTATAATTAACAATTAAATCGGCTTCACTTTGTGTCTGGAGATGAAATTGACGGGCTTCCGTTCAATTCCACTCATCATAATTACCGATAATTGATCCGACAATGATGCCGACTCCGTTCATCAACGTTATTTTCCTTTCTAAAACCACTTTTTCTCCTTCCATCTCAGTCATCTTGTTAGATTTGAAATTATTTCTCAAGTGATTATCGAAAAAGAACGCACAAGAAGTTAATATGACGAAAGCAACACGTTTCGCACGTTTAATAAATTAAATCGATTTTTCTCCCTTTCTTTTACGTTTCGATTGTCATTTTTGCAAGTCCATTTTTTCAGCTTAACTCAACACAAATTTCAATTCTTAGCACACTGAATAGGAACTTCTGATAACTCAGCACAAAACTATTTGCTTAATGTCTTTGATTTTAAAAGTTAAACTTTGAATATTTTTAGGGAAAACTTAAAAAGAAATCAAAAAACTAAACATCAGATATGGAAGTGAACACGTTGAGTCGTTAGTTGGAGAATAACTGAAAAAAGGCATAAAAAGAATTTTTTTTCCATTCAATGATGTTGCTTTACAACAAAACTGCTTCTCGCAGCAGAGAATGGCAAGAGAGCCGAGACATGCGCACATTTTACGAACAATTTCCTCTCACTCGGTATTTTTTCTTTGAATTGTTTTATTCATAAGTCTCTTGTGGTGTTTTATTTCTTACTTAACAACTTTTCATCCCTTTCTGTGATTCTCTCTTTCTTTCCCTACCTACCATAATAACTAAGTTAGTGTCGAGAGTTTCTAATTTACTTTGCCTTATTCTTTCATTAGGAACTTCAACGATGACGCATCAAATTATGTGGAGATATTAGATGTTTACATTAGACCGGCTTTGTTTCTCTTCTTTGTAGCGTTTTTTAAGAAAAATTGTCTGTTGTAATCGCTCGTTACTATTTCAACGAGTTATCCAATTTTAGACAATGTGAATCAAAATTATTTTCATATAAAAATCATCAGACGACATTAATTATTTTTTTATTCCTTGTTTATTAATTTATTTAACCATCTGATGTTTACACACAATCATATGTAATTTAATTAACATTCAATAAAAATTGCTTCCGATGAAATTTAATCAACAAACAAAATTATTTTCATTATCGATTCATTCATTAATTAACATGTTGATTAATAAAATGTTTAACTATGAGAATACTTAAAATATTAAAGATATTGAAATTATTTGTAACTTTGTGTCAAATAATCGTCCGAAACTTCATTCCAAATGTCGATAACTTCAGCATCGGTTCGAGAGAAAAGATCTTCTAAAAGTTTCCATCCAATTGTTTGTGTTGTTAGTAAATAATTATTACTCTTATCAAATTGATGTGTATACAATCCAAGAACTAAACTTTGACATAATCTTAAACAAACACAAAGCTGAAATGAATTGATTAGAAACTTTTCTTAAGAATTGAGAACTCTTCAATTTCGATTACCTTCAAAATTTTCATCTCACTTTCTGGAATAAGTCTCGTCATTTTATAACCAGCAATGAAATACCCTCCGGTCGCAATTTCTCCAGTTATCAACATATTGTACGTCAAAGCGATTGCAAGATCAAACAACAAAGGGGAGTAATGCGTATCACCAAAATCCAAAAATCCAATCACTTTGTAATCGGCGCTGTTTCCACTCTTTTCGACAAGAACATTTTGCTCATTAAAATCTCCGTGGATTAATTGTTTGGGAAATTGATCGATATTTGCTAAGACTCGTTCTTTGAATTGTTTTATTATTGTTTCTACCATCCCGCGATTTGCTTCATTAACAATGTTCACGTATTCTTCAAAATGCGAAACTGATTGCATCATCCAAAGAGTTCTGTAATTGGTGTAACCATCATGTTGGAAATTCTAAATAAAATTTGATTAATCAAAGACTGCAAATTAAATAAATTGAATTTTCCAACCTTTAATGTCGCTTGCAGTTTTCCAAGATAAAGCCCGGCTTGATAAAAAAGATTGGGTGTGGGTGTAACATCGCATAATAATTTTCCAGGAATATATTCATACAACCGAACAATATTTTCTCCTTCAAGTGAATAATATTTTCCTTGCGCATTTTGTAATTGTCGTGGACATAAAACTTTCTGTGATGCTAAATCATTACAAAACAATCATTAAAAATATGTAAAAATATTCAAAAAATCACGGATTGAATCATTAATTTGATTAACTCTTGTCAATCACATTCAAATAGAAAACTTTTTTCTTCTTTCTCTTTTTTAACAACGATAGATAAAAAAATTGTTCAATCCTAATCTGAAAACAATTCCGTGATATGAATTTCATACTCACACAGGTAAAGCGATAACGCCGTTTGACCTTCAATGAAAGCAGATTTTTTAGAGTCAAATGAGTTTAGAAATTTCAAGACATATCCATGTGGGCAGAAATTTTTGATGAAAGGATTTTTAACGCTTCTGTAAATCAACAGCAGTGAAATGATTCACATTTGTCGGACGATTAAATTAATCAACTTACTTATCAGCGAAAATCAAAAAGTTTCGGTCGTCGTACGAGTTCAGTTCACAAACATCTAGAGCGTGTATTCCGTAAAGCTTTAGTGCATACTGTTTGGCTACGGAAGCGTCAATTTGTGGCTTAATTTTTGCACCTAAAATGTTAACACTTTTGTGTTAATTGATTTTTTTTTCTTCTTCAAAATGTTAATTTATTGACAATCCATACCAGGCTTCAAAATTGTACTCTCGTCAATTTTATCCATTTAATAAATCGTAAACAATCTTCTTACACGTCTTGCTATCTCAAAATATTCTTAACAAATGAACTACAAACGAAGAATAAGCGTTGATGCTTTTGTATTTCATGTCAGATGATAAGAAAAGATTTTTGTAATAATCTTATCACGCCTTAGGGTTGAAGAACGAAGCGTACTTTTATTGATAGTCTCTTTTCAATGATGACTCCAGTGAACTTAATTCAGTTAACTGATGTAAAATGAATGAAAAAAATCTGTTTTCACGGTCTCTTTAATTTATTTGAGACTCGTGTAGGTCATCGGCGTGAGAAATTTCAGCTCGATTCTTGTTTATTAGAATTCCAATCGATTTCCATCAATGAAAGTGGATTACAATGTAACTGACAATGCGATCAATAAAAACAAATTAATTATTGAATATGACACTCTTTATTGTTGGTATTCAGCTTCAAAGAGCCTTGAACTTAAACAAAAATATGTTACAAAACTGTTTGACACAAATTTAATTAAAATTATAAAAAAAGTACAGAAAATTGATAAAACTTTACATCACGTGAATCTCAAATAAAATCGAAGAAGATTAAAATAAAAGTAAAACATTTTAAAATTAATCAGCGAATGTTGTCTGTGCCAGAAATAAAGTCAAAAACATTTCTTGTTTTGTTTATCAATGAAATAAAAAGTAGAAAACATTTTGAGAGAGTTTTAGAGTTAGTTAAACATTTTACGGTCATTATATGACAATATTTCTGAACAGCCATGTACTTAAGCACTAAAAAAGCTATTAAAATTACTTTGCTATGGGTTTTGAGCAGCGGCTAATAAATTTTGTTCGAACTTTCATTCGAGGATTTCCGTTCGAGCACATAGTTTCAATGCTATAAATGTTACTGTTATCGTTATCGTTATCAGATAGCCAGGGCAGAGAAAAGTCTTTCGGTTGCAATTTTGGGATTTGTTCGCCAAAAGCGGATATGGGGAGATCATCAGAGATTTGTATGAATTTAATAGTTTCAATGTCTGGGAAGAATGAAATCATTGTTTTCGGGATTTTCGCGGTTGTGTTGATCATTTCTGCATATTCTTCTTTCAGATGACGTTTTTTCAACCGTTCAATATTCTTCTGTTCTCTGATCCTTTGTTGATCCCACTTTTTTCGTCTTCTCTCGTCAATTTCATATTTTAAATGACGTTTTAGAAAAGCTTCGTCACTTACATCTTCCACTGGTAAATTTTCAATCTCATTGGTAGGTGTTGTAGGCAAATTCACTTCAACCCACCGTGGAACTTCCAAATTAATATCGTCAAAGCCTTTCTGAATTTCTTCATCCTCTAAATCACAAACTTTCCAATCGTTGATGATGTAAGGTTTGTTGGTCATTAAAAATAAGTTTTTACTACTCAATTTAATGCTGATCGACTCTTGTGAATCGTCCAATGGTTTCTTCTTAAATATTTCATCTTCTGAAGTGTCGATGGACACTCTCTTGTCTTTAACTAAACCATCATTTTTCTTTTCATTCGGTTTATGTTTATGTGTAGCTACCGGTAAGTTGTTGTTGTTATTATTATTGTTTGTGGTGTTGTTCGAATCTTTATAAAAATCTGATTTCTTACTTGATCCTTTCGAGTGCTTATATCGTTGTAATCGTTGTTTCAAGCTCTCATTTTCTGCAAGAAGCTTAGCTATTAAACTATCACGTTCTTGCAATTGACTTTGCAATTCTTCAATCAGATTAATATTCGATAAAATAAAATTTTTCATTTTTTTCACTGTTTTGTCATCACCAATGAAGTTACTTTTATCAGAATAAGGCAATCCTTCCCTCGTAGTTATTTTATTACAATAAATATGATCAATATTTTCATTTTTAATTATCTTATCCATTTAATGTTTTACTTTCACAATCGTTTTATTTTATATTTTTGCATTCTACTCTGCTAAAACCAGACACCTCCCTAACTTTAATGTCGCCGTTATTTTTGTTTCTAGCAAATATTTATAAATGATGTCACCAGATATTCGTAGAAGTTGTGCAAGTTCCGGCACCAGATTTTGTAAATTTACACAACTTGTGAACATACTCTGATTGTCGAATGAATTTCGAAAAGGAAGTTCAAATAATTTTTCATCGTTAAACTTCCAAATGAGATTAAAAGTCATAATTTATTGCAATTTAATGGATTATTCCTTTGACATTAGATAAAAAACCTATAAGCAATTACTTTTAGTGTGAATGTAATGATCAGTGAACAACCTTAATTGGATAAAGGAAACCACATTTATCAATGAATGATTTAATTGGACCGCAACTTGCATCTGCAGCAACTTTATCTTTTGGACAATTCAAAAATATTTGAGCGTTTACACATCCAATTAAAAATCCTGAGGCCATATTGCAAACCTTCTCGCCAGGTGCTGCGGGCTGTTTTGCCATTTCATCAAATCCTGCTTTCTTCGTTTGATATTCTTTATCACAATGCTCAACAGCTTCATGTACAACCTGGAAATATTGAAAGCATTAGCTAGGGAATTCTTCTTCATTAAAAAAAATACTTTGATAGTTTCAGCATCACCCTCAAAATGCTTTGACAAAAACTTTAGAGCTTCGTCCTTGTTCATCTTTCCCTCAGCAAAGATTTTAGTTTCTGATAAAACGCATTCACTCATGCAGCATCCTCAATTTTCAAATTAATAAATTATACTTTTAATCAAATTTAAAATGTGAAATGTTTCTTACCTTTAGGATGTGACCCTGGAGGTGGGGGTGGAAAGAGACTCTTGCATTTTTCAAACAAAGCCATCGGTATCGCCTCCTTCAATTGACAACATTCGTGTGGTGATTTGCCATCTGGTTGGCCCTGCCAGCACTCTTCAGGAAGTTCGGCTAAAGCCTTTAAAATTGAATAGAGAAAAGTTTTTATTGAAATGTTTAAAGTATCAAAACTTTGTACATTTACCACTGCAATAAGAGAAAATATAACAAAGAACTTATTCATCTTCAGTTTTAGTTGACTTTTAACGACAGAAAGCTTTCCTAGTTACTTTTATACTGTCACCATAATGCGTATGGCATTGAAAAAAGTTTTTTAGGATATGAGATTCAATTTCAATGCTAATGTTTAAATAAACACTGAACACAGTATTTTGGATGAGTAATAAAGTAGAAATTTTTTTATTGTCACATTAATGATCATTAAGTTGTTAAATTGAGCTTTAAATTGGTAATATGATTCGGTGAAAAATCAACAATACAGATGAACTATAAGCTTAATGATAAAAGTGACTGAATTAAGTTGTGGCATGTGTTTCAGTCATAAATCAATGAGTTATATAAATTGCAGGGATGAGAGTTAAATTTGAATTGTGAGCCTATTTGATCATCTAAGACATTCCAATAACGACAGGTCGCAAATTATTTCTGATTCAAATAATATCCCTGAAAAAAATTTCATAATGCATCTGAATTTCCTGCTTAATTCTTAAATGCCCTTGACAAATCCTATGACAATGACAAACAGTTTTGAATAATTAAAAATTAATGCGCAAAAAATTCACCTACTGCATCAATTACGTGTAAAGATTTTCAATTCAGATTAATTGATAACACATCAATGAAGCTTTGAATAAAGAGATAAGAGAAAAATCTGAACTGAAGTACCCTAACGTAGAACAAAAACTATTTTTAATGAATTTATTCAAATCAATTTGAATTTCTCGATTGCCTGAACAGGAATAAAAAGAGTTGCACAATGATGCTTTTGCTTTTCCAATTTTTTCTATGCAAACAAGCTTTTGTATAAATTCAAGTTTTTTTCTGTTTTTATGTCAAAATAATGATTTATGATGCCGTTATGAATAAAACCTGACTAGTGTGGTCATTGATCCTAATCGAATTTATCGCTCGCATTTTTCTCATTGAAGATTTCAAAGTACCTATTTGAACGAATGTACAAGGAGAAATTTTTTTATTTATTCTTAATGTTGAACTGAATTTGTTTACATGTTAAAAGTATTTCCAATATCAACAATAAGTCATTTTTGTTATTGTTAATAAATTAAATTTATCAATGCTTCGATTTTTTTGCTTTTATTATTTGTTTCAATGACTCGACGTTGTCGCCGCACTCAGTAATCCATGTTCTGGCATCATTACACTTCTTCTCGTTAGCCCAAAGCTCCTTTGGACAGTTCTAATTAAAAACAGTTATTAAAATTATTATTAAAGTTTCAATGTTTTCCCAAACTTACCTCGAATGCTTCAAGTTGAATACAAGTCACAATTGACATGTAAATAGGATTGCATTCGTCACGTTTAATGTTAAACGGGTCGTCTTCTAATTCCTTCACAATCTCATCAGTTTTTCTAGAAACTCCTTTGTAGCATTCTTCAACAGCATTTTTCATGATCTAACAAATTAAATTGTAATGGAAATTTGAGATTGATGTTTAAAGTTGGACAATTAAAAGTTACTGGTTTCCAGATTGGTTCCAGCACTTTATTCTCGACATGATTCAAGAATGCTTCTTTATCAACTCCATCACCCTTTGTCAATTTATATTCTTTAAACATTTCTTCAGACATTTTCTGTAAAATATTCAAACTATTCATGATAATGTCAAGTGAAAACTTAAACTATTATCTTACACATTGCATCATTGCTGGAGGAAGTTTCTGGTCTTTAAATTCATCAAGCACTTTTTTGACTGTATCGTCTGCAGCAATTATTGAAAATTTGCAGCATCCCTTAAAAGATCAAGTTTTGATGTGAGTTATTAAAATAATTAATTAATAAAATTAAGTCTCACCTCAAGGTTTAAATTCTCTGGTAATTTATCACATTGTGCTGATGCTTTCGCCTACAAAATTTGTAGATATGTAAAATGAAAATATGTTAAATGAATTTTCCATTTCCATTAAGAAATTACATCGAAAATGATGAGAAAACAAATAAAACTCGCTGTCCAGATTTTCATGATAATTCAGTTGAAACTTTTTCCATCGAATGATGCTTCGATAAACTCAGCAAAGCCTTTAAAAGCTTTCAAAAGTTGTTTGTGTATTTGTATGAGGTTTTCATGAAATAATCATATCAACTTTTGGTTATTACTAGCCAGAGCTCGGTGAACTTTGTCTGCGCTTTATTTTTCAACAATTTGTTTCCTCAATATTATTAATTGAGAGTTGAAAAAAGTGATAACAGTTTATTACATGCTCCGATGGTTTCACCTCAACATACATAAAATTGAATGTTTGCTATCACTCCAATTTTGTTTAATATTTTTTTTCCGATCTCGGTAATGTCATGGTAATGATCTTGTTGATGTTACCACGAAGAGTTTAATTTTAATTCGTTTAACAATCAATGAATCATTTGAAAAGATTTCTTCTATTATCAATCATTTTAATTACACTTAATCAAGTAAATTATAATCATAATTTGAAAAAAGATTTTCCTTATTAAGATTTCTTCAATGCTCCCAATTCGTTCAACGAGTCGACCGTTTCACCACATTCTTCATTCCACTTACGAGCTTCATTACAACTTTCGCTATTAACCCAGTGATCTTGTGGACATTTCTGATGAAAAATAATAACAATTATCAATTAAAACATCGTGAATTTTAATTATTTTTGATTGCCTACATCAAATGCTTCAAGTTGAATGCATGTTAGAAGTGACATGTAAATCACATTACATTCATCACTTCCGATGTTGAAAGGCCTCATTTCTAATTCCTTTACAATTTCATCTCTTTCTTCCATAATATCTTCGTAACATTCTTCAGCAGCAGCTTTAATAATCTGATCAAAAACGAAAAGAACAATAAAAAAGTGAAAGAAAATCAATTTAGAAATTTACCGGCTTCCAAATTGGTTCCAACACTTTCTCTTCGATTGTTTTCAAGAGCGCTTCCTTATCAATGCCTTCATCTTTTGCAATGTTGTATTCTTTGAAAATTGCTTCAATTGATTTCTAAAGTTATCGAAATGTTATTAAAACATAAATAAATGGAAAAATATAACAAAAGTCATACACATTCGAACATAACTTCACTCATCCTTTGGTTTCTAAATTGATCAGTAATCAGCTTCACAGCGTAGTCTTTCTCCAATACCGGAAGTTTGCAACATTTCTAGATGAAGATGTTAAGTTAAAGCAAGAGATTAGTGAACATTAAAGCAATTTACCGCGAGATTGAAACCTTTTGGAACTTTATCGCAATCCGCTGCTAAATTATCCTGAAACTTTTACATTTTGTTATCACTCAATTCAATTAGATAAACAAATTTCATTAAAAAGTTACAATAAATAAGAGAATAATGAAACTGATCCAATCTTTCATGTTCGTTCTTTCAAATTTCTAATCAAATACTGTTTATTTAATGAAACATTGAACAGAGCTTTAAAGCTTTGTTGGAAAAAACTTTTTGTTCGTAAATAAATGACGAGTGACTTAAAGTAATGAAATTTATTACAATTCTGATTTTATAAATAATAATCATCATCTAAAATCAAGGAAAAAACTTGAACTCGTGCAAAGCCCGATATTAAATGTTGTGACCGATTTTCGGTAACAGACTTTTTTCATGTAGATACCTAAATATTTTAATACCTAGGTAAATTTTTTAAAATTCTACTTTTTATTTTCTTACCCCATTCACAGGGCCTTAGAATTTTAACAGTGGCGGTTTTGACTTTCAACAATTATTTTCCTTGAAATGTGTCGTTTCATGCGAATTGTTGGTGAAATTTTGAAACATTGATATGTATTTGTATGAAAGTTGAATGCAATGATTAATTTTTTATGGCTACAGAAATGAACAGCCTTAAACCCCTTGAACATTTCTTAACTTTCTGTACTAAATCTACTTAGGTAGATACATTTCTTTAGTACAAAACGATCTCAGAGAATTTTAATTCTCACTTTAAACCTTGAACTTGACCAGTTAACATCGTCTAAAAATTAATTAATTCAAGTTTGATGAATTGTGGTCATTTTAATTACGTTGCTGTTTTATTTTATATTGACGACGATGCATCGCGATGTAAGAGTGAAAGTTTTTGGTTTTTATTAGGTCCTTTGTGAAGTAGAAGTGCAGTGAAAAGTTTTAGTCAAATGAAAATTAAAAAAACGTGTGGAAAAATCATAGGTTGCTGTGATTTGAAGAAATTTTGGTTAACTAGACCATTTCAAGCACTAGCTACCTAGTTCCTTTGAATTGGGTTACTGTGGAAATAAGAAGCTCCAAATGAAAATAGGTAACTTCATAATTAAGAGAATTTTTGATTGACGAATGAATTTTAATCTTTTTGGTTACTAATTTTAAGGTTACTGCGATGACAATGCATAAATCCAATTTCTTTCCTACAATTGAAATCATGTGCTGGTGTGAGATCTCATCATCTTCTGCGATTGTTCAATAAGAGTTTGAAGCTGTTTAATGAGACTGAATTCCTTCATTTCTCAAGGTAAGGACTTCCAAGAAAAAACGAAATCTTTCATCAAGGTTATCGATGAATTTGATTTCATTTCGTGTAATTTTTTATAAGTCCCTTTCGTTTTGAACCATGACAAAAGATTTAAGGCACTTCTTTCTGGGATAAAACTTTCTTCTGCTGCTAAGGAAGCTATTTTTGCAATATTATAGAGCGAAGAAAACGTTGCAGATTCATCATGAAACATGCCAGCTACACATTCATCAGTTGAACCAACAGTCACACCAAGTCCACAATCTTCAGCAGTTGTAATACTCTCCATACAGAAAGCAGTATAATTAAAGTAATAATATAAAGTGCCTTGCACTTCTCAACCACCTCCGTGTACCTCTGTTCTGTGTATATGTCAGTTTTCAATGGGTTAAGAATTTTTTTACTGACGGAGATCTCAATCAAATTGATGAGTAGCATAACCTTTCTTTTATCTTTCGTGATCTCATTTAAATGATGTCATTAGCGATGGCATAGTTCACATGGTTCAGTTGATTTAGTTGTTGTAGATGATTCTTCACAAACTGCACTCTGTTCATTTGCTTTCTTCTTTAACATGGCAATTCGATTATTAAGAATTATAACCTCCATTTTCAATGCCTCTATGGTTTCAGACTCATCCTTGCTTTCTTCACAGTTTTTGTTCCTCACATGACGCTGCAAATTATACTTCTCAGTGAAAACAGAAGGACAGTTTATTTTCTGCGGAAATTCATAATTAGCATTTAACAATATTTAAATATATCAAGAATTAAAGACAAATGTTTTTTAATTTCTCTTCCCAACTGTTAATTACTCAAATGCTTTCGTTGCATGTGAATTTTTAAATTATATTGTGTTGTCACCTTCCTTCCGCAAATGTCACAGCTGAAATATGTTGGTGCAGTGTGTCTGTTCATGTGCCGTATATAATTGGAGAGCCAAGTAAAAGACTTTCCACATTTATCACAAGTAATATAACATCATTACACAAATGAATTCTAAATTCATCGATAATCTTTTTGTAAATATTTTGAGTTTTAAATAATTTTTCTTGTTGTCCTTAGGTGATCCAAATTGAATCTGATGTTGGCTGCAAAAGTTTTGAATGGCTACCTAAATGAAAACACAATATGAAAAATTTTTTTTTTTCACTTGTTTTTCACTTTTTTTTCTAATATTTAGGTACTTACCTTTATTTTATCTGCTGAGCTTCCTTTTAATACGATTTGATTTGTTTGATTTTTTTCTCCGTCACCCGAGGGTGGGGCCTCCGTAAACGAGTAAATTACAAACATTTAATGATGATTGTCCTTGGATTATAAGTTTGACGTCAAACATTTGAAATTAGTTTTGCATGTTGCGTCGCATCGAAAGTTCTTTGAAGAAATAAATTTCAATTACACAACTAACATTCAATTCAAATAATTTCAAAGCTTTCTGACATTCCTAATTGACATCTAAAATATATTTTATCGCATTTAACATTAAATTGTTTGGAAACTTCAATTTGATTGAAAGTCAACATGTTGACGTGAAATTCTTCTTTAAATCAAATGAATTGTTGAATGTTTTGCTAGTTTGTAGTTTTCCTCTCTAATTAAGGAAAATTTAATAATAAGTTCAGCAATGCAAGCTTAAATTCTATAAATTAATGTTAAAGTTCATGTATTAATTCCTTAACAACAACAACAACTGGTGCGTGGTTACATTCAATCGATAAAGCTTCATTGATATGCTGTGAAGGGGAGAAGTATAAAAATTGATGTAGTCAGATAAACGAACAATAAAAATAGAAATTTAAATATCTATTCGATAAACAACAACAAAAAAGCCCCATGAATTTAAATTGGTTAACCATTTTCCAGTTATCCAGTAGATCGTTAGTCTAAACCAGCAGTAGAATGAAATTTTAACTGCGAGTGAAAATGAACAATAAGCGAGCGCTTTAAATAATATTTGAACTGAAATATCCACAATTAAAACCATAGAAAATTGTTAAAATTTTAAATAAGATCGAAGCTCACGAATAGATAAAACATTTCAATAATTTATGAGGTGATTTCAATGTAATCTCAAAGTTGTATTTCAGATTGATTTTTGAATCAACAATATTGATAATTGCAGAGAGGAAATTATAAATTAATGAAAATCGACGAAAGTCATAACTCAGCATAATTTTTTCGACTCATTGAAATGGCAAATTGTGTTTTGTCATCTTATTTGAATTTTGATTTGCTATTTGATGAAAAATCGAAACAATATCTCAATCAAACTTTTTCAAAATGAGAATCTTTTCAAAAGCTTTAATGTTTTTAAAGCAAACATTCTGGGAAATAAATAACAACATCTAATAAGCAAAAAATTAGTTGAATAAATTACATGAAAATGTTCAAGAAAGATGAGAATCTTGAAAAATCTTCAAACTGTTCGCATAAATCAACATGAAAATGAAGGAAAATCTCAACAATTGGGTTAAGATAGCAAACATGATAGATATTCATTAATTTTTGTTTATTCTTTTAAAAAGCGTAACTTGGGATCGAGACAAAATTATGTTAATATTTTTAATCATCTATGAAACAATTTTAAAGATTTTTGATTTCATGGAGCGAGAATATCTTAAAGTTTAGAAATATTTCAACATAACTTAAATTCCTTCATTTATAGAAATTCCGCTTTGAAGTTTTCTTGCAAATTCTCATAACTTCTTTCAAGCTTCATCAGTCATAAAAGGCTGCAAACATCATTCATTTCATAACAAATGGTATAAATATATATTAATAAGATTTCAAATCTCAAGAGGAAACCATAATTCATCAGCTGCAAAACAAAATTTCAACTCGAAATTTAATTTGGAAAATTTTCGCGGCTTCAACACATAAAGTTGATTGCTACTTAGAGCTTGAATGGAAGAGAACAATTTCGCTTAGAATTTAATTGCGGTAAGCAATCAAAATGATTCCTAATTGAACCTTAATTTATGTCACATAAATGTTATTTAATAACATTCCATTTAGAGCTTCAAATTATTTAATGCTCAGAGAGATGATTAAAAACATTCGAATAAGTAGGAAGTTCTCAATCTCAACAAACATAACGAAATCTTTCTGGATGTTCTGATAAAAAAGGGTTAAAGTTCCAAGAAAATCTTCTCTAAATAATTCATAAAATAAAATCAATAGGAAAGGAAATTGAGCATAAAACCTGATTGCTTTCAAATCCAAAACTTTCATTTTCCTTCTAAGAAATATCAGCGGATGTTTCCAATTCCTTTTTCCTCAAGAGAAAAATCTCAACCAGAAATGTTGTGTATATGTGATTGAACTGAAGGTAATTTATTATTTGGGAGTAAGTAAGATACCTGAAAACTTTTCATGAAAATGAAACATAAATATTGAGCTGATGTTTACAATAAAAAAGAAGAAAATGTAAACAAACATCGGGAAAATTTTCCTTAAGGAAAACAAATTTTGGAAATTGTGATGCAAGTTTATTTGAGATATGAAAATAAAATCAATTTATGTTTCACATATTATTGCACACGAAACATTAATAAAATTGAATTGTTATCTAAATTATTTGTTCACGTTTTGTACACAATGTCTTCGACGTAATGTAATTTAATGTGATCAATAAAGCCACGCTTCACAAATTTTAAATTGCCTTATAATGAAATAAAGTGATCGAGTAAAATTTATTTGTGGTTTCATAATTGAAACAACGGAGTAGATTGTTGTGAAAGAGAAAAGTGAGAAATGAACGAAATTTCAACTTTATATTTGAGAGGAATTCTCTGTCATGAACTTTCAGTTGATATTGAGTCGCCATCACGACAGACGAATAGCAATTTCATGTTCATTTCATTTCATTCAATTAGTTGTTGAAGTGCGACTACTTAAATGAAACTCTGAATCGCATCAATTTGTCGACTGTGATAATAGAATTTTGTGAATAAAAATTGACATATTCATGTGTTATGTTGTTATCAGTTAAATAAAAGTAATCAGGTGAATTACTCGTTAAATGAATAACTTTATCACTCCAAGTATGTTACAGTTTTGCATTAATCTCTGAAAGAATGTAAACAAAAATAGAATGAACATTCTCGTAGTCAATTCTTTATGTCATCGGGTCAACAATTCATCACTGTGTATTTATGTTAGTGAAAATATTTTCAACAGAAAGCTTGTCTTTATTATTGTTGGCAACACGAGATGCAAATTCTGTCGAGATTTCTGAATAAAATCTGATTTGATAGTCAAAAAAGAATTCACATAAAAATGTTAATTCAGATTGTGTGTCAACTGACCGGTTCATCAATGAACCATTAAAACTTCTGTTTTTATTTTATGATAAAAACTTAGAAAAAGTCAGTGCCACTCGAACATTATTCACGGTCTATTGAATTTAATTATAACTTCAATTTGAAGCATACATTTTATCGCAAATTAAGTTTTTTTCTTCTTTTTATGTTATGTATAATCTTTTTTTCGTGACAGGTATAAGTGTTTCTATTACTTAATAAAAAAAATTATCAAAAGTGATAAGAACAGCAGAAGATAGCGAAAATGTTGTCGCATAGAATAATTTTGTTCAGTGTGATTCTATCGTCGGTTCAGTGCTATCAAACGGGAAACAGATCGGATATGGAAGCTTCAAGCAGACCAAGTTTCATAAAGTATGAAGCAATTCGAAGTGAAATGCTTGCTCGACATCTCGGTAGAGCTTTAGGCTCTGATATCGTGCTCAACGAAAAGGAAGAGCAGTTTAATTCAATCCTAATGGATCTAAAGACAGATGAACTTATGCGTGGCTTTCAAAATCCTTACAATTTCACCCCATCACGTCATTTCTTTGAAGTTCTTAACGCGATGGAAAGTTCACCTCTGTTTAAACTCATGCGGAAAATGCCTAAAGGTATTTTCACTTTCCTTTAAATGAAAAATATTAAAAATATAAAAAATGATAGAAGCTTCTTATGTTATAAATTCTTTTTTCTTAATATTATTTATGTCTTCCGTGTTTGACTTAGGCAGTATTCTTCACTCACATGATACTGCAATTTGTAAGTATAGCGTAACTTTTTACACAAAATCCTTCCGTCTTCCACACATGACCCCAATTTAATTTTTTTTCCTTTCCATCTCTCATTTCTTCTTTTAGGTTCAACTGACTATGTCGTATCTCTGACGAGATGGGATAATTTGTGGCAATGGGGTGGTATAGAAGACGATGAATTGCCGAAATTTGTGTTCAGTAACAAAAAGCCGACAAGCATCGATGACGTTGAATGGAGATTAGTTGGTGAAATAAGAAAAGAGATGGGAGACGAAGCTTACGATGTGAAAATTAGACGGCTGTTTACGTTGATTGTTAATGATCCTTTGATACGGTATAGCGACATAAATTCGGTGTGGAGCAAGTTCAATGAGATTTTCATGGTTTTTGGTTCCATTGTAACGTACACAGAAGTTTGGAAGGATTACTTCAGACAAGCTTTACAAGAGATTTACGATGATGGTGTACAGTATCTTGAGTTTCGTGGTGTTTTACCTGAGGTTAAGCGAGAGAATTCTTCATGTTCAATTTAATAATAAATTTCTTGCTTTATTATTCAGACTTATGATCTGGAAGGAAACAAATATGGACCGATCGAGACTTGTGGAATGTACGTAGATGTGCTTAAAGAATTCAATGAGAATCATCCTGACTTTGGTGGAGCCAAATTTATTTATGCGCCCATTCGAAAAGTTGACGATGACACTTTTGAATCATATCTGGCAATTATGCAAAAGTTATTGAAAACGTTTCCAGATTTCATTGCTGGTTTTGATTTAGTCGGTCAAGAGGATCGTGGTAACTTTTCTCTTATTTATTTTCTCTTGAATTATTTAATTAATTGTTGTACAAAAAATTTTGAAGGAAGACCCTTGATTGAATATGCTGAGCGGCTGCTGAAGTATCCGGAAAACATAAAGTTTTTCTTTCACGCTGCCGAGACTAATTGGTTGGGAACTACTTCAGATGAAAATTTGGTAAACTTCTTTGGATAAATAATTAATTTTTTCCATCAATCAAGATCTCATAATTCACTTGAACTTTTAAGATAGATGCTGTGTTGTTAGGAACAAAGCGCATTGGACATGGCTATGGTATTGTGAAGTATCCAAACCTCTTGAAAGTCGTGAAGGAGAAGAAAATTGGAATTGAAATTAATCCAATTTCGAATCAAGTGTTGAAGCTTGTCGATGATTTGAGAAATCATCCAGCAACAATTTTGTTCTCCGATGACTATCCTGTCGTCATCAGCAGGTAACATTAACATTTCACAGTTGGTTGAAGAATTTTTCTCTGCTTTTTCTTCATGACTGCTTCTTCTTCTTTTCGCTCGAATAATTACAGTGATGATCCGTCTTTCTGGGGGGCACTGCCACTCACCCATGATTTCTATCTTGCATTTCTTGGGATTGCATCCGCAAAACAAGACTTGAAATGCATCAAGAAACTCATCTTGAATTCATTCGACTTGAGTGCGCTTGATGAACGTCAAAAAAGCAGAGCGAAAGAAATATGGATGAAGAAATGGACTTCCTTCATTGAAGATGCTTTAAGAGATCAAAAATCGACGATTCTGATAGAAAGCAAATAGAAAGGAAATGAAAAATGTTCAAATGATTGACAACTTTTGATGTTCAAAATCATAATCTGATTAAAATTGAATTTATAAACTCACACACATACACAAACAAGGAAGTCGACCACGAAATCGGTTTAATTTTTTTAATTCTGATTGATTAAATGTCTGATTAAAACAATAAATCACCACTTCATTCTATCTTCTCATCAATCAACATTCAGCAATGCCACCCACGCAACAACAATAAAAGATAACAAAGACAAATAAATATTTTTTTTACACAGACATTTTATCAAATAAAAAAATAGAAGTTTACATTCACATCAATTTTCGCTTATCGAGTTGTGACTCGTCTCAACTTACTCAAGAATAGAGAATAAAGAAATGAATTTAAATCGGTAATAAATAAAAAAGGGCTGAATAATGTTCAACTAAGTAGAAAGCTTTTTTCGTTTCCTTTCAGCATAGATTTGAATAATGTTTTTTTAGTTACAAAAGTTGTTGGCAGCGCAAGAAATTAAAGTCCTAATCAATTTTATCTACGTTGACTGCAAAATTATTTCTTTTTGTTTAATTAAAAATTTGTTGAGTAAAAGAAAGAATTATTTAATTTCTAACTATCATCATTTCATGTTGTAAGCTGTTGTTGTCTTAGTTTATTGTGCCTGGTCTTCTATTCACTATTTTTCTTCGATTTAATAAACCTGAGAAGAAGGAATTTAATAATTTTAAATATTTTGCGACATTTGTTTTAGACATAAATTACCTAATCCTCTTGCTGGCTGTTCTGACGTTGCTTCAGCAGCTTGCGTTGTTTCATCATCTTTCACTTCTTCACTTTCACTTCCACCTTCTTTACCATTGTTATTATCACTTTCTGTTTCTGCTGATTTGTCGTCTTCAGCAGTTGCTTCTGTAATAAAAGAATTATTAAAATCTTTGACATTGACATTGGCAGTCGAGTGAATAATTTTAAGAAAGGGAAATTTTGGAATTATGAAAATCGCATCATTAAACTGAAACACAAAAGCATGTTCATAATAATCTAAATGATGATGAAACTTAAACAAATTTGAATAGTTTACATTAATAATCACATGCTAATATGCAAAAAAAAATTGTTTTCATACCCGTGGTTGATGTAACACCAAACTTTCGCTTTGAGATTAATGGATTGACTTTTCTATTGACGACGACCGCGTTCGAGGTTTTCTTTGCTTTCGAGTCGCCATTGATTTGAATGCGTGGTCGGCTCTTTAATTTATTCAAGTTATTTGGAGTCGTTGTCTCGGGATCACTTTCATTTTCGTTCTCTAATTTATTGCCATCATTATTTTCATCATTTGTTGTTACTCGGCGTGCGTTTAATGGTGAAGTGCGTGCCTTTTGGCCTGGTAATAGTCGACTTCCTGGCCGATTTATGTTCAATCTCGATGTAGGCCGTGGAACAATTGATGTTGCCTTCTCAACTGCCTTCTCTTCCTTCTCTTCTGTGTCCTCGCTGACATCAGTAGCTTCAGTTGTTGTCGTTGTTTGACTATTTCGGCCACGATTACGTAAACTAAACTGAGGCCTTGGCTTAACCAAACGAGATGCAGTTGTGCTGCTTTCAGTGTCAGTTGTTTTCTCAGTTGTGGTTGTTGATTCTTTGTTACGTAGACTGAAACGATTTCTCGATTTAGATCCTAATCTTGATGAAGATAATGAAGGTGCTTCAGTCTTTTCGACATTCTCTTTAACTTCTTCTGGTGCACTTGTGGTCTTTGAGGTTCTTGCAGCAGAGTTTCTTGATCCGAAAGACGATGATGGTCTGCTGAATCGATTCTTCGGTTTTGTTGTTTCAGTTGACGCTTCTGGTGAAGTTTCTGATGAAGCTTCAGTTGGTTTTGCCTTTCCTTGGAACTTGAATCGATTACGGCCAGCTGTCAAACCACCACGACCTCTTGGTGCTTCAGTTGTTGTGGTTGTTGTCGTAGTTGGAGCTTCTGTCGTCGTTGTGGTTGTTGTTGTAGTCGTTGTTGTCGTCGTAGTTGGAGCAGCGCTTGATTTTTCAGTCTCTGATTCATCTCCTTCAACAGTTGTTACTTCTTCATCGTTTACAATTGTTGTTTCATCGTATTCACTGTTCTTCTTGTCATCTTCTCTTGCATTTTCATTTGCAAGAATGGCGTACAAATCAATTGCAAATTTCTCCATTAATGGCGTTGTATCTTCTTCTTCGTCTTCATTATCGAACGATGATTCAGTAGTGCTTGAAGCATATTCAAAAGTAGATTTTGAAACAGTTTCTGTGAGTTCAGATCTGCTTAATTCAGATTCGACAATTCGTGGACCTTTAGAACTCTTTTCATCGGTGACAAAGCTGTGACTATCAACAAGTTCAAGACTTGGACGTTTAACGTGTTGTTTTTTACTTGTTTCTGGAGCATTCTCCGATGGATTAGCAGATTTTGCACGTTGCGGGAAACGGGTGGCTTGTGGGAGTCTTTCTTCCACCTACGAAATCGTAATGTTAATTAAAAACTTTCATCACGTAATCCATGATAGGAAATAAACTTTACTTACAATTTCTTCAACAACGGGAGCAGGTAAAGCTTGTGCACGTGCTTTGCCACGTGATTGGATTTCATTACGCTCTGGGGCGGATGTTGACGATCCCCGTTCAATGTTTGAATATCGACTTTTACCAGATGAAGCTTGAGTTGTCGTTGAAGATGGGCCTTTACGGCTGCCAATTATGATGTCGTCATCTTCGGGATTCTTCTCATCATCATCGTAATAATAATAAACATATTCGTATTCATAATCTTGTCCATTCGGTCCTTTCTTAATTTGAATGCGTGAAGTTTGTTTGTTCTCTGTTCCAGCTTCTTCGAGAATCGAGAAATCGTCAATGAGTCCTTCATTGACTCGTTGTGCAACTGTAGATGTTGTTGTAAGAACAGGCTTTTCAGTTGTCGTTGCCAATGGTTCAACGACATAATGTTCATATTCACTCAGACGTTTCGTTTCAATGTTATTCTTGATATCTGCAGCAATTAACTCTCCAAGTTGTTCATTCAATTCTGGCTTCTCTTTCGATCGCATCGATTGATGAAGGTCTTGTTGTTGATGTTGTTTTAATGCTTCATCAGATATTCTATGTGACGTTTGGAACTCATGGTGTATTTTATGTGATGTCTCAAAAGGATGCTCTGAGGGAGTTGAAAGAAGGTTGATATTAGGAATACATTAAAATGTAAAGTGCGTAATATTTACGTACCTGCACCATTCACTTCTTCACTTGATGACACCTACACGATATCAAGAAGAAACATAAGTTAATATTTATAACAACATCCATCAATTTATACGGAAATAGAAATATCTACTTATAACAATTTTCAGATTTCCATAATCATAATCCAATTTGGAAATGGCTTGGGGTTGAAGTAGAAAAATGAATATGATGATGGAGCGGGATTAAATATTTTAGATTATTTTCAAGCATAGAAAGTCACTAATAAAAAAACATTAAGTCTTCTCTATAAACCTATTGACATGTAAAGATGTCAATGATTATAAATGAGAAGCTTTTAAAATTAAAAAAAAAAGCTTTCAAAGCTTATGTGCTTAAATTATAAATTCAATTTATTCTATTGAATGTCAATGAACTGACAAAGTTTCGCTATGCATTATAAAGAAGAAAACATTTCAATAACAAATTTCTTCCCTTATTTACATTCTCACAACATGAGCTACAACATTGTACTTTTTAATGGTGATCAATTTATCGTGCTGTTACGAGAAATTGACTTTAACATTTTATCCATGTTTGTAAATTCTCTAGAGAGAGGGAAAGAAGTGTAAAAGGAAGTTTTCTTTAGCCATACCACAGACTACTAGATACAACATACAAGAGAGTGACATTTTCACATACATCAACATTTATTTATTTTCCGGAATATAATCAAGGGAAAAGTAGTCGACTCGGTTTAGTGAACGCCTTTAAATTCCTTCTTGGGAAATATTAAAGAGATCTTTATGCTGCTTGCTTTTGTAATATTCATTTATTTCAGCAGAACAGCAGACAATTGATGTCGTGAGTGAGGATTAACATTTGAGTTCATAAGCATTGCAAGTCTATCAAAGAGAAAATTACAAATTCTGATTCATATGAATGTGAGACACAACAATGACTAAGGTGTGTCGCTTGAGTGGTTTGGGAATAAATTTCATATGCAAAAAGCATATCAGAATTAATTTAGTTGTAAGAAATCTACTTCGTGAGCTTTTTACCTTCACTGATGTCTCTGTTGAGGTTGATTGTGTTGACAGCTTAGAAGCTTCTATCGTCTCACCATCAGTTGCTGCTCTAATTGATGCGATGCATAATAAACTGCACAGAAAGCTGTAAGAAAATAGAATGGCAATTAAAACCAGTTTAAAGAAAGATTAATTTTGAAGGACGTCGTAAAATTTTCCCTTAAATGCTTAAATGAACAAACAAGACTTGAAAGCTTTCTGATGGTTGAAATTTACACTTTGTTATGATTCATGAAAAGCCTTTTAATTGCTTTAGAAGTGTCCAAGTAATTAAAGTATCTTTGGATATATTTCTTGACTTAAACTCTAGACAAGTTAAGTAAAACGAAAAACTGAAACTCGTTCGTAATAAAAAATAATTTTTCAAGTCGGAATCTTGACATTCTTTCGTTTCAATTCAAACACATAAGAAATATCGCTCGAGGTTGGTAACAGTAAGAAAACAGCTATGGATAAGATTGCGTAATGAAATATAACCAGATGTGGATTCTTAAGCGTCGTAATGATGAAGAAATATTTTAATTTTATTACAAAGTATTTAAATATCGCCATTGATTGACTTTAGCAGGACATAAAATATTGAATACTCTCCAATTTTAAATGCCGCACCGTGTCTACCTTCACCGTCTAAAATAAAATGTAAAAAGTATCGTTTTCACTTTTCATTATATTTGAATTCATTTTCGATGAAATTTTAAATTTTTTTTTTCCACCATCGGAACGAAAATGAAATTTGCCGTCTGTGTGATGAGCGAGTAAATTTTTTTCAGTGATGTGTCGAATCAAAGGTGCGAGCGTTTAATAAAATATAAATAAAAGAAACCGTTGGAAGATCTGCCAACAACCTAGCATGAGCTGAAGATGAAAGTGAAATTATCGATGGCATAACATCAAAAACTTGAGCAGTGAAATCATTTCAATTTTTTTTCGTTAAAAATATATTTTTGGTGTTGGGTTGTTGCTGCACCTTTATTTCTCTTCTCGAATGTCAGCACACAACATGAAGCTGGGAAAGGATTACGACTGCTGCTTTGCGGGTTGAACAATACGAACATTTTGTGAATTGAATGATAAATCATTTTTAATGAACTGTTGACGAGTCATAAAATAAAAAAGAAAAGACTTTAGAAGGTGGAAACGAAAAGAAAAATCTCAGAAGAATTACGAGAAATAAGAAATTGGCAAACAAAAGAAACGAGGAAAGTTGTACGTGAAATGAAATCGAAAATTAATTTAACTTTAAAGAAGAAACATCGTAAATACCAACAATAAAGTGAAAGAAGAGTAAATCATGGCATTTGAAAACGATTTCTGCATTCTGATGAGGTTTGTTGACCTTTCTAACAATTCGAGTTTGCCTTGAACTTGTCACGGCTTCACTTCCATTTTAAGAAGAAAAAAAAAAACCCGTGAATGAGTAAGTTTGATTCAAGAAGTTTTCCTAGAAAAGTTTAAGCGAATTCTTCCTTGTTCTGGTTACAAATAGTTTCAGCTTTGACAAGGTTGTCCAAGACTGTTCATTTTAGTTCCGTGTTCGCAAAACGCAAAACCTGTTTAAGGCTAAACTTTTTTCTCTCATGAGTTATGCGTGCAATGGAGGCATAAATTATATAATTGAAAATCATTTTTAATGCTTCTGGTTCAACATGGAAGATCATGAAAGTCACAATTAAAGGTTAAGGCCAGTCAAAAGCGAAAATTGAAATTGGAAAGCAATTTTTTTAATTGCGATCGAGAAATTAAATCACGGAAAAACAAATTTCTACTTTTTTTCTGTTCAATCATCACGAATTCATTTAATTTGTCTTGATGTCGGCGCATTGCTTCTGCTTCTCCCTTGCTAGCGGTCGATTCGCTCGCCTTGACCAGATAATTTTAGTATGAAATTTTTCAAGCGCGCAGAAATTAAAGTTGAAAGAAAAGTTTTACGGTTGCAAAATTTTTCGTGCCATTACAAACAAAAAGAGCAACGGAGGCTTTAAATTTGTTTTGAGAGATCATTAATTAAAATAATGAACTCAAATTTAGCTTCTTATATTTAAAACATGAAAGTTCAATGCTTCAAAACGTGATTATTTCGCGAAAAAAAAAGATTCATTTAGATAATCAGAAAGTCTGCTTAAAATTTCATTAAACTAAAACGTGAAGGTGTCATAAGCACGCGGTAATCTTAGACAACAATCAAGAAAGAAAGAAAAGTTGAAGTGCACTCAACGATAAGCAGCTGAAAACATGTTGTTAATGTTACGTTAGAATATCTCACAACTTGCATAACAGTCGCGCAAAAACCAGAATTCATTAAAAATTGTCTCGCTTCGAGCCAGTCAGTTGGTAAATGGGTGACACCACAAATACTTACATAAATCGAAATTGATGCATCATTGAAACAAACATAAACTTTGCTCGGCTGAATTAAAAATGCGGTGATCCTCCTTCTTCTTGTCGTTCAAGCTTTTTTTATCTCAGTTATAAGTTTTCAACAGACACACTCTGGTATTTAAATTTATCGATTACAAAATACTTTCACTTTTTTTCTCTTATTTCTCAAAGATATAATTTTAAACTTATGATTGCTTGCAAGCTCTGGTTGTTGGCACTTTCTTGGTTTCTGTATGCGAAACGTAGAAATAATTTAGGAAGTTAATTAATCCTGTTTTTCTTTTCTTTTTTTTTGGTTCAATTATTTTTTTCCTCGAATAAACTCGTCGGAAACGACTTGAAATAATTTTTTTATACAGAAAGTTTCATAATTGACGTAATAAGATACTCCAGTGGGTGGATAGAAATGTCAGACAACGAAATATTTTCTGTCTGGTGCAAGAACAGCAGCAACTATGGCAACTGAAATAATCTTACAACGCGCGCGCACCGAACTTAACAGCCGAAGAAATAACCGTAGACTAAACAAAAAACTAATATGACACGATGAATTAAAAACTAAAAACTAAAAAATGTTACGAAAAATTCGTAAAACTGTTTTTTTTTCTCCGCTTTAGGTTTACGAGACTTCTTAAATGAAAATAATTTTTTTTTATTTTTTACTCTCTTTTGGTTACGTTTCTCAACTCAACTTCTTTTCGGTGTCGATCGTTTGAGACTGAGCGTTGTTAGCTTGTCTTGGGCAGTTGCAAATTTGGTTGAGCTTTAACTTAACTTACATGGGGAAGTTTAAGTAGACAAAGAGAGCAAACAAGCTTCATCTCCTTTCACTTTGCAACATTAAAAGCGAGATTAAAACTGCATGATGAATGAGAGAGTGGGGCCTTTAAGTGTAGTGGAATATAAGACCCCACCAAATTAAATAATTTCGTGAGGTTGTTTCTCTTAATTTAAAGAGAGATAAATGTTGTACACCTTTGTTAAATTACAAGTTTAATTTAATTTAATACTTAAATCCTACTTAAAAAAACAAGGAAATCTCATGTCTCCCTTACAAATGTGAATGTTATGGCAAGAACATAAAAAATGTTTTCAAAGTTTTATTAACCAACCCAAGAATGAGTTGAGAGCTTTTTTTATTTGAAAATTTAACATTCGTATTGTCATTTAGAAGGAATAAAAGAAGCTTTGCGTTGTTGCATTAAAAAAAATGTTGACATCATGGGAATGAATCTGATGTACGTTTTTATGTCGTTACATCAAAGGTTTGAATTTTTTAACAATTGAAATATATTCGACAATGGTGACTTTGTCCATGGGTGCGAAATCATTAATTCAACATAAACGGTGTACATTGAAATCCTATTTAAATGTTTTATTACATAAATCAAACAACTGTAGATATTTGATTGTTGGTTAAAATGAAGCTGGAGATGGAAAAGAAAATGAAACAGAAAATTGACATTGAATTGTAAAAGCAAAACGAATTTGTTTCTCTTTCTGTTTCCAAATACCGTTTAAGTCAACAGTTGACTAAATGCATAACGTCATACAACTCTAGTTTATTTATTGGAAAAATTATGTCGAGATATTTTAGTCCATTTACAAAATTCTAGTTTATCAAGTTATGAATCATCAAGTGGTGAGAGAAAAGAGTGAAAGAATGAATAACAAAACGAAGTAAAATTGTGACAGCTTTGATATTTATAGCAAACGTTAATGGTTGTTTACCTTTAGCATTAGATTATCTCATATGGAATGAAATAACAATAGCAGCGAAGTGTTACAAAAGTTATAATACTTACTCTGATTAAAATCTCTTCAAAGCTTCCTTTAACAAGTATCGATAACCTTTGTCACCATCAAACATTCAAGTTTCACTTAAATTGAGATCAATGTAAAATGATTTTGAAATATTCTCGTAGAGAATTGAAATTTTGTGGGCAATTGAGATTTGTAGTGTCGCTATGTTCGTCATCTAAGACACGATGATAATTCATAAACACCAAGAAGACAGCATAACGACTCTCTTTGTTGATCCAGCAAACAAGTAAATTTCGTCACTGTTAGTTTTTATTTTTGAACTATGAAAAATGTTTATTTATTAACATTTGAAATTTGAAAGCAATGAGTATGCAATGTTGAATGCAGAAAGTTGAAGTTCTCGTGTCTGACGCTTATGCAAAATGTCATTGTGCAATCAAATTGATATTTAAAACATTTTTGTAGTAATGCAAAACACCTGCCCAACATGATATTTAAATATTTAATGTTAAAGAAGATGAATTGTAATAAAATGAACTTTTACTTGTAAATCCTCCGCAACATTTCATGATAATTTTTCAAGCAGAATAAGCATGAAAAATGATTTCTGGAATATTTTTATATCTTTTTTTAAGGTATAATAAACAAGCACATTTGGCTGCAACGTTAAACCTCGAGAAATAATATTATTAATAATTTAAGCCTTGTCTCATCAGCGTCAAAGCTGCAAGACATTTAACATGAGTCAAAAGAAATTTATTCCTCGTGTATGAGCATTGACATTTATGATTTGTCAAGGTAGCGATTAAGTGTTTCTATTGATCTTTTTATTTTGATTAAGTTTAAAGTTGTGTTGTCTTGTCTGTGCGGTGTTGACTGCCAGCAGCTTATTCAAATGTGCGTTTATCTCGATGAAAGGCCGATGATCGCAAGACCCAGATAACTAAACAAGCTTTCGAATTTTCATTGAGAATTAAAGTGATAAAAAAAAATTGTTTAATATCTGTTAATCCATGTTATCTGCAGTCGATTGACTAAGATGAAATGTTGAGATAAAATTCATTTGATTTCTTCTCATGACACTTCAAGTCGACAGTCATTAACAGTTTTTCGATGGTGGGATGGATGTGAGAATGTTTATACTTGTTTAAAAAGCTTTTATGTTTCAATCTTTAAGCTTTTCATTTCTTCTGAAAAAGAATTTCTTGCAATTAAGAAGAAATCAATCCAAACCATCATCAACCGACTACCTATTTATGTTCAAATTGATAATTAAGCTTAATAGACTTTTCACAATATATCAAATTTCAATCGTAAAAACGATATGACGAGTAGATATTTAAAATTAGAAATCCATTCAGCGAAACGTTTGTATCTTTGATAGCAAGCAGTAAAGCACTTGGAATTGGAAAACAACTTGAAGATTATGACATAAGAAGAAAAGAAATTCGAAGGTCAAAGACAGGTCTCGAATGAAAGTTTTTTGTCTTCTTCTGCTTCTTCACTCTTCAATCTTCCTCGTGATTACGGTATTGGCGTGGCCTCAAAGCGAAGATATGAAGATACGAAGATGGGAAGAAACCAAAAAAATGTGATATGGTGACAAAAATAAAAGTTTCCGTCTGTAATGAATGATATAATCTGGAAAGTAGTCAATTGTGTTCATTTTCATCGCAGCCTCGAGTTAAGCTCAGATTTGAATTTAAAACGGTATTTATGGTAATGTTGGAGATAAACGAACTCACTGGATCAGAGCGGAGCAATCTGAACATGAGATGAAGAAGAAAACGTCATAATAAATTGCTCGATTATTGATGAAAGTGAAAATTTCTCTCGACAACACACCAGCCACAGTGATTGAATTATTTTATGTGGAAATAACAAGTGTTGCATATACAAACATACAACAATAAAAGAATGTTGTCATTTCATCGATAAAATATGCTTTTGATGATTTGAATCACAATAAATATTCAACACGATTTCTTTCAGTTGACTTGACTCAACAAACGAAACTTTAATCTTCGAGATTTAATGATACACGATTAAAACATAATAAAAAAGGAATTCCTAGAGAGCACTTGTCACTTGTCAGCCTACCAATTAAATTATTATTTATCGTTCGATAAGATAATAATTGATTATTCACAACAATTGTCGGCTTTTACATTATAATTTTCAACTCGATCTGCCATTATGTAATATTGACCTGAAAACTAAATTAATTAATTAAAATGTGAATTATGTTTTTATTGTTCATGCAAATTATCATTTATTGGAATTCTTTTCACAATAAAATTAAAATCGCTACAAACTAATGCAATTTTCTATGTGAATTTTATGAGAAATTATTTTTCTTTCACATACATTTCAAATGAAAATTCTTTTTAATGATTTCAATTTTCATCACCTGAAAGATAAAGAACATCGTCATCAATGTTATTTGTTGAATAAATAAATTATTATAACATTTAAATTGGTGATATGATGTGGGTGCTGGTTAGTTGTTAGGGAACTAACTTGTGATAAAATCGGCCTCTTTCTGTCGTCATAAACTGAAGGTTCTCATGAAAAGAGTTAAAGTCAATATGCTTCCATGTTAGTAGCATTAAATCAAATTTAGGAAAAGATGTTCTTCTCATACTCAAGTTTTATGATCGAGTCAGTGAACCTTTTGTGAGACCGCAGACATCAGAATAAAAGGATTTTCGTTTTATTTTACATTACAACAATTTCAAAATCAATATGCAAACGCCATTCAGATAAAATTGAATAAAAATAATGTTCACTACACATTTTTTTTTTCTTGGTCGCATTTCTTATACAAATTCACGATTTTCTTGTTCGCTTTTGTGTAAAAAGACGTTCTTTATTGATACCATTTGCAAATGGCTTTTGCTGCTTCCATTTATACTTATTATTCAAGTTCATTTGCTTTTCCCCCGGGTGATTTTTTTATATATTTCAAATTCATTTTATTTCTTCTGACATACTGTGTGTTACGATGTGCAGTTTGGTTATCTTAAAGTTAGTGGATTTACACTAAAAGAACTCGTTTCAAACGCCTGTTCATAATCAAATATGTCAAGTCTAACCTATGTGGTAAGGTCACAATGTTTAAGCAATAGCAAGTATTTCATGCAGGTTCGCTACTGTTTGCATTTGTCGCGATTATGTCCGATGTACTCGTCTAAGAAGCTCGATGGAGTTATCGTTACGTGGTAGTGACGTGCAGTTCTTTCCCTGCAAAAAAGGAGAAGATATTAAAGTTCATTATACAATTGAAACACTTTCCAAAGTCCTTTGACTTCAACAGTCAATAAAAATTGAAATAAAATGGCAAGCAAAAGTTTCCTTTGACCTTTTCTTTCTACGATATTTCTTCTTGTCTTCCAGATCCATTAAAATAATAAAATATTACTCAAAAAATTATAAACTTTCTTTTTTCAGGAGAAGGAAGGAGAGAAAAATCTTTGGCTAATGAAATTTTCATGTAATTTTAAAACTTTAAGGAACCTTAAACAAGAATCGAAAAATTTATTTTTTATGATTCTTATCGGAAAAATGTGATTTAAAGATTTGATTCCTTTACATTTTCTACATGAATTCAATCTGAAGTATGAAAATTTAATGATTATCTGAAAGTTTCAATAAAAAGGAATAAATTTCTGATTAACTTAATCAATGATCTTAATTGATGTTCAATGCAATTTGCAGAATTAAAAATTTTTATGTCATAAAATTGTTGGAAGAAAGTTTCTTATCATCAATATCTCCGAATAATTTGTTAATTAAATAAAGCTTATTCTTCTTCATTTGGTTTAATTAATTTAATACTTAAGAGAGAAATTTAATGATATGTATTAATAATGATTAACATTTATGGATATCCAACTATATAATTTCTGTTGGTTAAAGACTCATTTAGATACCAAAAAGAAATTTAAATTGTTTGGCAAGCAAGACAAAGATATTTATAGAAAATGATGAGGAAAATTATCAACTTGAAAATTTGAATATTCGAAGGCGAAGAAGAAGATTCTCTCAAGATATGCAAATATCATTAGAACATCTTCTTCCATCATAATTTTGCAAGCTTCGTCCTTAATTCGCTGTAATATTCTTCCGCGATCAAATTAAATGAAAAGTATTTTCGCGCGTCCCGAAATGAGATTACTCAAATTATCCTTAAAGGTTGGAGTGGCATTTATATCTACAGGTTGAAAAAAAGAAAAAGGTGCGACACGACAAGGGATTATCGCACCTTTGCGCTTTGTCGTTTTCATCGCAAAAGCTTTTTGACTTTCATTTCAAATGAAAATGTTAAGTTATGAAATTAAACATTTGCTTTCCGCAATTATACCAATTTTGAGGATAAATTTTTAATTAGAAAAAGGCGGTTTATGAATAAATTTTCCATTTTCTCTGCCGCTTTTCTCTTCTCCTGAGGGTTAATTGGGTGTGAAATGGAAAATATTTAGTGGCGTTAAAAAAGCGGCAATAGTTGATTTTACATAGAATCACTGAGGTGAAAAGAAGAAAATTCGATAGCAGGCGATGGAAAACTTTCAGTTCATGTAAAAACATGAATATTAAATTTTCTCTCCATCAAATTCCTCTGAAAATTACTCAAAGGATTTTCCTCAAGCAATTCCTAGACATTCATTTAACTTTGCGTAAATTTTAGTTAATGAAAACTTTCAAAAGATTAGGAATTAAATTTTAAATTAAACAACTTGAGGCGCGACTGAAAATCATAAGACATAACTTCAACTTAACCCGTTTTATTTAATTACTTGGGTCACCTTGCTTTAGGGAAGATTTCAAGTAATTTCAACTAAAGTCTTGCTAAGTCAACTTTGTAAATGATCTTAATCAACATAACAATCAGATTAAGTGACATGAGTCGCATAAATTGTCCAATGAAAGAAAATTTGTTTCTTACCCTGTAAGCACACTGACATTTAACCACCCACTCAACATCGATGAATTTGTTCTCGATATGAATTTGTCGTGAGTTGAGAAGCTCTTGATCCAATGGATCGATTGAATTGCTATCCCACAAATCATATCCATACTCTATGAAATCAAATAGGCTGCCCGAATTTAAGGGACAAAGTAATTCTACCTGTAAAGCGACACATATAAATTACAATCCATCAATCAATCTCCATAATAAGTGATAGCTTACTTGTATAGTTGAAGATACTAAAGGCACACAACACATGCTTTTGCTTCGACATTGTCCGCATACTTTTGGTCGAAATAGTTTGCGTGATACGCAAGGTCCAAGACGAAGTCTTGACGGACCTTTTCTTTGGGAACTACGGCATTCATGGCCCTTCTGTTTAATTTGAGTATTATTGAAATGAATTAAATGTTGAGTTAAGTCAAACTCACTCTAATTCTATGCTCCTTGACTAGAAAATTCTTTTTATCGTAAAACAAGTCTTCATTCGTATCGGTGATCAAGTTATTGTCAACGAAACTGCCGCACCGATGATTCTGACATAGACGAATATTACTAAGCTCCGTACATCCAGGAGTTGTTGATACATTACGTGTTGATAACCCAATGCCACAATTTTCTGAACATGACGACCACGGTGTGGTGGAAGCGTTGAAACATGTCGCATTTACTGTAATATTTTAAGCATATTTATGTATGAGTAGAGAGTCGTGATAATAAATTTTAATAAATAACAAAAAGGTTCACAAAGTAATTACCGTCAGTCGTGGGCGTTTCACACAGCCAAACACGACAACAGTGGTCCGGCAATTGAACCAATTTGGGTGCTATGCAAATCGCTGTGTCGACTGGAGGTGGCAGATTCTCGTGTGGACATAACGACGAACAGGCATGGTGACCATTCTAAAAAAGAGAATGAAAATGAAGCGAGAGAAAGAAATTATTTTTAATTACGACCATTTTTTATCTACGAAGGGATACAAAAAGTAAACTTAAGAAGCTTTTTCCATGAAAAAAATAAAAGAAGCGACAAATTGAAATAAAGAAAAAGAAAATCTCATGTTCATCAATTTAATTCTCACCTGACAAACGCATTGAGTCCGACAATCGAGCTTAAATGTTTCACCATGATGGTAACTTGAATTGCCAACAAAGCAGCTTGCTGTAAAATATATTAAAGATTTTATTTTTTAATTGGCATACTCTCGGGGGATAATTGAAACAAGTTGAATCAAATTTTAATGAGTAAACAAAGCTGTTACTTGAATGAATAAATAATCTGTGATTTACTACGTGATGAAGTTCACATAAGTAACAATTCCCAAGAAAATTTTCTTAAATAATGAAGGGAAAGGCAACATGAAGTTGAAATAAATCGAATCTACGTTGTTAGTGTTACATTATTTATGCATGAATATCTTTTCTTCCAAAAACTCGAAAGCATCGAATTTCCCCTTAAAAGCTCTGTTAAGTTGCCTCCAATTCTTCCTCGTTAATCTTTTTCAATAAATAATTAAAAGTGAAAAGCACCATGGAAACTCATATCCCGAAGCGCACCTGAAATAATAGACGACACAGCTTCATTAACAAACGCTGAATGGGAATTTTCTAATCTTAGGATAAGAGAATGATGATGAGAGAAACAAAACACAAAGCGCTTAATGATTATTATTATCATCGTTGGACGCTTTTGAGGCTTATCTCTTGTGCTTCTTTGTTCATTAATTTGGTTAATTAAATTGATTATTATGTTCGTGTTTTTTTTTTTCTTTTTCGCATTCAAATTGGGAGTCGTTTTCTCAAGTCTCGTCTTACTACCTTATTTTATTTTCTCTTAAACTCACTTTTGGAAACAAATAATTATTATCCTCTTCATTTTAAATGAAGCTTTCATGTCATTCCTTTCCTAAGTTTAAGTGAAACAATTATTTTTAGAATGTCGACCATTTGAATCTGACAAAAACTGAAAGCGTTGAGGGTGGTTGGGTACATAAAGCTTCTTTTTTTATAAATAGAAAAGATTATTTACTTGGTAAGCACAAACCTTCTGTTGTCATTTTCATTTAACCCACAAGATCAATATTTCCACTTCCAAAAGGAGGAAAGATACATTAATTTCATGTAATCATTTAAACATATTATGATTTCCATGAATTTCCATAAAAGAAAAGCTCTTTAAAACTTAGTAAATAAATATTTGAATTCTACGCAATGAGATCGAATGAAAAACTTTTAATGCTCCTTGAAAGCATATCTGGGATCCCCTAGCAGTAAAAAAAATGGAAAAATGGAAGGAAACAAATTTCCTGTTCTGTTCATTCGCCTTTTATTCTCCTTTGTCTCCTCAAATAATGATTTTGTTAGGGATTCTATCTGGATTCTCTTTTTTTGTTGGAGTTTCCCCTTAATTTATGTCATGACATAATTAAATTATTTTTTTCGGGTATTTTTATTTTTTGTATTCTTTTCTTCTACTTGTTTTCATTCGCCGTGTTCTTTGACTACATAAATTGTCTGGCATCCTTTCAATGTAGCTTGAAGCAATCTGCTTTTCGGTGTGGGTGTAGGGAGAAGGTAATCAATACAAAACATGCATTATACATTACTGTAGAGAACGACAAAATGACTTTTTCTCATTCAACTAAAAAGAGTTTCACAACTTTTTTCGGTTTGTGTTTGTGAATGAGAACATCGAGAGAAGGGTCGTCGAGTGAAAATGGAAAACTAAGCGAAATTTATTGCCTTATCCATTTTATCGTCTCACTCAACAGTGGCAGCAGCAGCAGCAGTAGCAGTAGTAGATGTAAAAAAGGGTTTTATAGAAGGATGATCTCACGTTTGAAACTATTACATTCTCATGAAGCCGGCATTATCACGACAAAGTAAATTGTGAGAAAAGAAGACTAATCTTATATGGTGTTAAAGTGTTCAATGAAACATATTCCGCTCGTTTTTCCTTGTTGAAGATAGAGATAGAAATAAGGGCCTTTCACTTAAAGAGATGGGGCAGGAATAAGTGGCGAGATAAGTCACGTACTGGTTGAGTAGCGTAATAGAAACAGCACATTCACTTGAAGACCAACAAAGCCAAGACTTGCTTTTCTTAACATTATCTTTGTAAACGCTATTCAAGCAATATTTGAGATGGGATAACAACCTTCATTACTCATTCAAAGCCGACAAATATTTTTGAGGTTTTGACTACTTCTACAAGGAAATCGAAATTCTTCGACCATCATTTCACATAAGAGCTTCTTAAAAGCATCTTTTGTCAGTGAAATTTCTTTTTAAACCTTAATGTATTTTGGGAGAATATAAAAATGTTGGCCTAGAATGTTAAAAGAAGAGAAAGAAGATGGAAAAACATTTTCAGTATTGCATTAGAAATGTGAAAATGTCTTTCCCCAAAGTCAAAAAAAACATCTTTATAAATTTTTGAACGTATATCATCTGCTTCTTAGTATTTTATGTCTTGTTACATTTGAAACAGTTGTACAGGGAAAAATATGATCGTCACTTACGCTTAATAAATCATGAAATAAGAAACATTGATGATTCCTTCCCATTTTTTTAGTTAAAGTTGGAATGAAGCATTTAATGTTTGTGTTTATGAAACAATGAGAAAATATCGTGTGAGAATTTTCCTTTTTTTCTTGCTTTTAATGTTGTTCTGATTAAAAGAGATTTTCACATTCTTTCGTTGTTTATGTTATAAATTTTTTATTTCTCATTGTTTCTCTAACAGAAATTTTAGAAAACATAAATTTCTTTTGTTCTGTTTAAATTCTCAACATAAAAGTTTTATTTTAACACGAAAAGTGCAAGATGAAAATGCTTTTCGAGTTAGACGCTAGCAATAAAAACTTAAAATAAGCTTCACGTAGACGAGACATTCTTTTGTAAGAAACATGAACAAAGGTTTATTTCAGTAAAATGTTAACTCACCACCATAATGTCGAGGATTTAAAAGCTGCAATAGAACAAAATTTAAAAGTCGAGCATGTCGTATGAATGTTGAAATGGTTTTAAAAATCTCTTACCTGTTGGTTTTCTGTGTTTATTGAGAAGGCCGAAGTATCAAACAGAGAGCTTAAAACCAAGCCAAATGATATGAAGATCCACATAATCTGAAGATGAGATAAAAGAATTACAAAAATAAATTTCACTATCAAGTCGAGCTATGAAACTCGACAAGTGTGTGTATGTGCGAGAAAAGATGCTGAAGAAAATAATTTAAAACAATTTCCCCATATCAGACTCCTACATCAGACTATATAACATTCTCAAAGTTCATGAAATTCTTCCGCAAGTTTGAACAGTGATGTTCTGTTTCTTTACTGGAAATTCCACAATTTCATTCCACAAGTGGTTTTTCCATTTTCATCTGAAGCTTAACTTTTTCCTCCTCTTCATTCTTTTTTTTCTTTTCATATGAAACTTAGTTGTGAAGTTCTTCATCTAAGAAATTTATCACATTTTAAAATACCAAATGAGACTTTTGAGACATCAATCGTAAAAGGATTTGACGTGAAATCATTTTCATCTTCAGATTTGCTCGAAGCAACTTTTTAGTTTCAATAAACATTTAGAAAAATGTCCTTCATTGTTTTATTATTAAATTCATTGTGTTCCTAAATCATAACACGCTTTCAGTTTCATTCAATAATTTTAAAAACAACCAAAACGATTTTAAATTTCATGAGACAACATCATTTATAAAGTTTCCCATGACAATAAATCTAAAATGGATCGAGAAAGTTTTAGAAATCAAATCAAAAAACTTTTCGCTTGATTCTTCATTTTCACAAATATTTTATTTCCGCATTACCACAGACATTTCAGGTTCTGTCAGCATCCAACCAAAGTCATAAAACAATTTTCCTCATCACGGAAATTTATCGAGAGTCGTAGAATCTAATAAAATTTTTTATTTCTCAAATTAATTGTTTTTGTTTATGATTTTTTGTTTTGTTCTGTTCTTTGTTTGCTAACATTTTTTTATTATTTTTTATTTTTTTATCGAGATCGTTTCTCGCCCTCACGAGACCAATTTCATTCCTTTCCGTCTGTTGACTGAAGACATTCAAGAGAACGAAAAAAAAAGAAAAATATTTGAATGGAATGAAATCGAAAGGGAAGGAAAGACTTTTGAGATTCGAGGACTTTACGCCTAACGCTTTAAGGAAAAATCAATGTTTTGATTTCGCAGAAGGGTCTCAAGTGAAGCGACAGGCAAATTATTTTTTTATTTTCGACTTCTTCTGTTACGCACCCTTGGTTTTTCATCTCGTCAGAGGATTTTCATCTTTTCTCTTTTCCACAATCGATTTTCCTGTGATAAAATAACAAATAGTCGCTCTATCTTTCAACGTTTATCTTTCGAATTCGTGCACGCCGTCCCATGGGATGAATATTTCAATTTTTTATGGGGATTCTTTTATTCAATAAAAGTTCTTTCTATGGAATTACTATAGAAAATGAAATAAGAAGGAAGAAAAGTTCATTCATGTTTTAAAAAACGTTACGGTACCGGAACTTGCTTTCAAAGGTTTAAATAAAATTTTTGTTTAAAGGGTTGGTTGTGAAGAAAACTGAAAAAGTAGATAACTTGTGTATGTCTTCATTACATAAAAAAGATCGCTCAGATTTCTTTATCAAACTTGAAACTTCCTTTCTTCTATCTTCCTATCTCTCTCTAAAAGGTCTTCAGAAAAAGATAATCCATTGAATTGAATTAAGAGATGAATTTACCTTTAATGCTTGATGAACACAAAATTTCAAGACTCGTTAAATCAACCACAAAAGCATTTGAATAACGCTTCACATTTGCTTGCCTGACTTTGAAAATACTAAAAGGTTGAATTTTATGTGATTTTTTTTTATATCTTTCTCTCATCGACATCGATTCAACCATCAAACCTTTATCATTGGTAAATGAAGCTTTCAGAGAGACTTAAACTATTTCTTCGATAGAAAAATATATTTATTGACATTTTGAAATGGATAATCTGAGCTTAGAATGATAACAACAAATATACAACAAAGGCTTAAAGCAATTGACTGCTTGTACGAGAAATTCATTTTTATTGAGCCACTTGAAGGCAATGGAATCTTTTCATACACACTCTCGTTTATGTAGGTCATAATAATTGAGTTATTTATTTTATGCTTTCTCTTAGTAGCAAAATTCCTTTTATGGGAAAATCGATTATCAAGAAACATTTCTTCATGCTTTATTTCTTTCAAGAAATTCTCAACATTTTTATATGCCGAAGAAAGCAGAAGAAAAACCGCAATGAATCATTTCATTCAAGTCTTGTGCCTTCCCCAAAAATTATCATACATTATTATAGTGAATAACTATCGCTCAAGGAAAACAATTTTTCTTTCATGAAGAATCATAAAGAAAAGCGAATAAGAAAAAAATTGTGATTGTTACACATTTTAGCTATTTATTCGTCTACAATCAATAAAATGTAGAACAAGCTTATGATGTTGTTTATGTGGGAAGAAATTTATCGATTTTTTTTCTCCTCTTCTCCAGTTTACTTTTATTTCATTTTCAAACCACAAAGTAGCACGAAATGAATGAATGAAGAAAGGAAAAGCTGATATCAGGCTATGAAACAACGAGGGAGTGTAAATCAACATAAATTAAAACTTTCCTCGTCAACATTGCGTGCAGCAAATGATTGCAAGGAGAATTATGAACATACGTCTAGAAACTGAAATAAAAACAGAAAACTTTGGCCTACGTTAAATTTCCATGGCATAACTGAGTAGAAATAACGAAACTTTAAATAATTAAAATGAGCTGTTTCCTCTCACGAGTCGTCTGTCGAGTGAACTGTAGAGAAATTAAACTTCAACTAAAAGTAACAAAAAAGAAGTTTTTATGAATATATTTTTATACTCATATGAATTACATAAGAAATGTTTATTTTGCGGAGTGGCAGTGAATATTTCATTTGCGAAACAGACATTTAAAAGAATCTCGTGCAGTGTAATTCTTAAGCAGAGAAATGTTTTAAAACGAGAAACTATTTTAATGTAAATAACTTTTTTTTTATCAACATGGCGTCAAGGCGGAACATAATCTGAATAGTTAAACGAAAATAAATGTTGAAAGAAAATCTAAATCATTACAATCTTGATTACAATTTCTTTCAAAATAATTTCCCGTTTTTATATTCTGAAACAAAGAAAGAGAGAAATAATTAAAAATTCATTAGTTTCTTCATCAGATTTTTATACATGTTGAAGATTCTTTTTATCCTTTAAAATGTAATGCTGAGTCTTGTTTAAGGCGAGAAAAGAAAGAAAGAATGAATGGAAATCCGTTTTATGTAGACATTTATTTTATACATAAATATCCACATTTAAAATAACATGCAAAATATGTTTATTGGATATGAACATTACTTGAAGGTTCATTCGTTAGTTAAACCATTCTCTGTACGTTTACGTTATTATTGCTTTGACATGAGAGAAAACATTTAGAAAAGAATGAAAGGAAAAAAGAAGCAGAAAAAATCTTATGTTGTATAACGAGAAAATAAACATAAGGTGAAGATTTTATCTCATGGAAACAGCAACCCTGTGACAGTTTTTCTCCGAGACAAGCTTTTTTATTTCATTTTAGCAAACGTAAACCGTAACAGAAAAGTCTGACGGATCTCAACCTAATGATATTCTTCTTGTTTTCTCAAGTCGCTTGTTCAAGTGATAAGATGATGCATGGATGGGATGATCGTGAGTCAGTAAGGGCCAAAATTGTCATTAAATATTCATAAACTTTTTGTTTTGAATCTTCTTAAGTCTTCCTAGAAAGCAATAAATCAAAACGTAACCAACACCACATATTTTTTACTTTGTCTTGTCTTTCCTTTTTTCTTCATCATATTTTCTCGTAGACGAAACTAATTTCTTTTTATCACATTACCATCTTATTCGTTAGAAAGTATTCCAGTCTGTTTCTGTCTCTCGTAGCATCCATCAAGCGTAAAAGGAAGAAGGAATAAATGTTGAACTTCTTTCAAAGTCGAATTTCCATTGGACTGTAAAATATCATCACTTGATATCACAATTTACCGCCTCAGTCTCTTTGCTTTTGTTAGAAAGATCTCATTTTCACTTGGTTTCGCTTGTCGGAATTGAAATTATTTTATCAAGCGCAAAAAGCATTTCATAAATTATCCAATTTAGTCTACTGACTTCTTTAAGAGACGTTCGGGAGATTTGTGATGGAAATTTATTAGATAATCACATTCGATTGATGTTTTTCTTTATCTCTTTAACTTTCCTTAATATCCGAAAAGCTTGAAACTGGACACACGAATACCTAAACTAGTTTCTTGGGAAGTATTTATCACTTTGTTATTTATAACATTAAATAATTAAGTATTACTTTAGCAAACACAGTGAAGACTAGACAGGGGGTTGCTTTTCACAATGTTTGCTTCATTTTTTACTTTCACAGTTTGTGTCACACGTTCATATGCTTTTACCACATTAAACATAAATAAATCGAGACAATTTCTTATCACATTAATTTGATTCAACACTGGTGATTATTTCTTGATTTGATATGCTTAAACAATTATTTGAAAACTTTTCTTCCCTTCTATGGGCGTACGTGAATTGAAGGAATCAACCAGAGAATCCGTCCAACTTGATTGAATCCTAAGCGACGACTGAACATTTGAAATGTAAAAAAAATATTTTTCCTTTCTCTCCTGTTTCTGTTGCATGTGTTGGTGAGAATTGAGCTTTTCATACATTTATGAACGTGGAAATTTCTAGCAGTTCAGCACTAACACATGTACACAAGTAAATTATTAGGGAGAAGAATTGTAAGTTAGAGAGAAGATTCAAACGTAAATCAACAGCAATTTACATGCAACATTTTCCTTTTTCTTCACACAACATGAAAAATATTTTCATTCAAGCCAAGCCGGAAAAGAAAACTCACCGATTTTCATATTTAGCGAAAACGGGAAAAATATTTCTTTCGCTTTCCCGTTAATTCGGTAAATGTTTCAGCTGCTCGGCTTAATTGGAAATTATTTTCTCGCCCTTTTGAATGCCGTCGCGGTGTTGGCATGGAAAATGAATCAAGTATAAGAAACATTTGTGTAATGACTCTTAAACGAAAATAATTTATCCTTGAGAAATCTCATTAGTTGTGATTCCTTATCGCATTTATATTTGGAGAGAAATGAATTTGTAAGGAAAGAAGTGTTTTAAAGCTTTAGTTCTTTGAGAGAAGTTTTCAGCTCAGTAATTATGTATTTTGACACCTCCTTAAGGGCGAAGGTAAAATTATACCTGTCTGTTGTCTCTCCCAAGCAACGTTTTGGGACAAGTTGTAGTAACAATATGCCTCCAGAAAAAGGGTTAAGATATAAAATACTTTTGTTATCTAGAGCAAAGATTTGGATGATTTTTCTGTAAAAAAGGATTAAAATGAATCAAAACTGAAATTTTAAATCAGATTTAAATGTGTCAGGGGATGGAGTGTAAGCAAAAGATGCTTTAAATTTATGAAATTGGGGGAGTTATGAAAAATATGCCAGCTTTTAAAGCGAAAGAAGAAATAATAAAATATGAAATGAAGCGTTGTGTGTTGAAAGCTAAACAAAGAAATAAAAAACATATTTATGTCTACATATTGATGACGGTGCGATAACAGAAGCTCTTTAATATAATATCACATAAATAAAGTCATCACCATTTTATGAAACGGCGGATTTGTAAACTGGTAAGGAATTTCCCAGGAAAAACTCTTGTGATGTGTATGAGAAGAAATATAACACAAAGTTGTTTAGGTCGCTAATGTTACGACATGTTTATGAACTTCTTTAGTAACGCATATAAATGAAAACGATGAAAACATTTCATTTTAATGATATGAAATTATATTCAAAAGCTTCCTTTTCACTTTAACCTCAATAAAAATGAGTCTTTGGAATTTAAAGATCGGTCGTTTCGTTACATGTATCAGTTGAATGTCCAAACATAAAAAATAATAAATAAAGAGTTTTGTAATTTAGAAGACGGGAGATAAAAGATATGAAAAATAAAGAACCAAGCATATAAAAAGTCATAAAAGTTCATTTGGCATAAATGTTATAATGATGGAAAATGTATTATTCATAAAGAATGGAAAGGAAAGAACTCAAGCGTTATGATTTATCACCACTTGAAAATGTTTTCGGCAATGTTACCTTAATGTATACACATTCTATTGCTTTGTTGCCTGCCTCCTTTCTTGCAGTAATTTTATTTACATTCAATGCTTTTTTTCTTCTTCTTCTCATTCTCATATCGATTTAGCATGTCGCTTAATGTTCAAGTACTTGTTCTACATTGAACTCTCTGAAGCGTGACGGTTTTTCATTGTGAATGAAATATAAAAAAGGAAAGATAAGCCTCGATTATATTTCAAAACGAGAAGCTTTGTGTTTTTGGTCAACATCTTGCTGTGTAATCACAAAAAAACGAAGATTATCACTTAAAGTCCATCAACATTCATGTCCATCAACTGGAAATAATTTGAAGCTTCTTCGTCAGTTGATGACATGATTTAAGAGTTTTGCATGAAATCGATTTTGTCGGTAACAAGCTGTGTAAATTCTTCATTATCGTAACAAAGCAATGCGAGAAACTTTACTCCACTTGAAGGCGTTTAGTGTTGTGAATAGTTATTGACAAAATACTGTGCAGAATATCTGATTAGATTTACTACTTGAGGAACTGCATGAAATCGTCGAGGAAATTGGATTCTGGGTGCACAACAAAAAAAGAAAAAACTTTTTTGTCATCCTCTCTTCCAATTCGTATTCTTTCTTCATGAAGACGAGATTCTAAAATGAAAAATTTGTTATAATGAAAGCTTGATTCGATTCGGATGAAAAAGTTTTTTTTTCTGTCGCTTTTACTGTGTAAATGAAAATTTCCCAACATTAATCGACCAGAAAATCAACAGTAAAAATGAGTTTCTTTAGCGAAGTTGCGAAGCGATTACTGTGCAGTTTGTGTTTGTCAACATTGATGACAAAGAAAAGAATTATCTGCTTGTTCATTGAAAGCTTTAAATAATCTCACGGTTTGAATTTTAAATCATAGAAAATTACTTTAGAAATTTTGTCTCACGCATAAAATTGATTACTTTTTGATTCGCGTTGTTGCTGTTTTGCATTTTCCACCCACACAAAATACGCAAGCTAACGCATGTATTTATGGAGTGGAAAAACTTTTTCGATTTCTGTGGGTGGAAATATCTTAATGAGATTGTAAACGAGTGGTTTAAAATGCTTCAGTTGCAGTCATTTCAATCGATCCATTGGCTTATGAATTCACGATTATTTAATGTCGAATTATGAAAATCTAACTGAACTTAAGAGCAATTTAATAATCTAAAAATATTTGGATTTAAACATTTTTATAAATGAATGTGCTCAAACATTGAACTTTCGTTCCACGACTCATCAATCATGAATTTTAAATGTCAAAAACAAATGGAGATTCTATGAAAAACTTTAAATTGCTTTCTGCTTTCATTTTCTTTCATCATCCAACTTTAATTGATCAAGTGTTGATATGGAAAAGATTGAAGCGTAAGAGTGCAACAAAAAGATCATCAATCAAATATTTTCTATCGTCAATGATACAATATGACTCTTGATGTGGGTGGGTTGACTATGAAGAAGACGATGATAAATACAAAACATAAACTCTGCTGACACAATGACAAAAATAAATCAAAATCAAGTGACCATCGTAAATCCAATTTATTGTCTCTAAAAACTGTCAATTGCTGCCATTTTCAAAGCTTTCAAAAAGAAATTTCTCGACCCAAATGCATTAAAAAGCTTTCGTTTTGTTTGCCTAAAAGCTTTTCTTGTTTTTATTTTCAATTCAAAAGATGTAAATCTATTGTTGAGACAAAAACACGAATGAATATTGAAGGTCAATGTTTTCCATCCAAACAGAGCTCTGTGAATGCTGTTTGCGTTATCATAAAATGTTATTATCAAGTCATTTCATTTCATCCTCCATCGTTTGTTCACCATTAGAGTATTACTTCACTAACTCGCGTCATAATCATCGTCATCATCATCAGCTAGCAAGCAACAGCGGTTGGTCATTTAAATACAATAGAGATGAAAAATCTTCATTGAATAAACATTGTGTCTGGGTTTGAAAGGGTAAATTTATGTTACAAAGCATACCGCAACAAAGTGTTGAATGAATGTGCAGAAAATTCAATTAAAAATTATGACCGCAATCAGTCACCAATGTCACGAGTCATTGCGAGAATATTTGCAAAGAAACCATGAACGAGCACCATTGAATGTCGTTGTAATGCTTTCCATTTTCATCATCAAAGACATTTTTAATTTAACATGAGCACCAACAATTTTTCACACAATTAAATATTCAACACATGAGAAGCTGCTTTTTTCTTATCCATCGTCTCTCAGTCATAAATTACAAGTTGAAGTTCCGTTTTTATCTTGTTTCTTTTTTTTGCTTGAGAATTGACTTTATTATACTAAATCATTGGACGACAAGACAGCAAGAAAATGAATTGATTGCAAAAAGAACTTTTAGGGGGGAAAAATCAGAAAAAATTCACACAAACGGAAGACTAGAGAAGACGTAAAGCAACATTAGCTTTTTCGGTCAATGCAGTAAAATATAATTGTTCACGCTTAATTAAATCTTTGAGCGTGTATAAACTCTTAAAAGCTTTCAAGAACTAGAACGAAGCAAGGTTTAATCTCTGTTTTGTCTCATTACTCAAATGGTAATCTACATTGAACAATTATTGAGTCAGCGATTTCTTCGCTTATTTCATGAGTCAGCAAAAGCTTCATTTCACTCTACACGTTGACCATGTCTGGATAATTTTCGAGGGATTTTCATTCGTGTTCTCATATTCATGCTCAATTTACTCGAAAGGATTCGGTAAGTCTACGAATAATTGGGAAATGTTTAGTGAGATGGAATGATGGGATAATTGGAATTCTTTCTCACATTCACTTCACAAACGCCCTCAACTTATGATATTCAACCAAACCATTCACGGAAAGGGGTGAATCAACAAACAACAATGATGGAAGATCCTTCCTTTGTCAATAAATCAAAATTAAAATCTAATCACGACAGTAATGAAAGGTTGATGAGACTCTACAAACAAAAGCTTTCTCATTCGTCATATGAAAGTCACAATCAATCTCAGTCGCTAGTCAGAACATCGAAATGTTATCAGAAGAAGTTTTGTGGGAAGGAATAAATCGGAATGTCAATAAATCCCACAATAATGATTTCTTTATCATAAATAAGAAATTTACAAGCTTACAACTGTCACTACTCGCAATCACAACAACAGTCAAAGCCGTAAGGTTGGAATGCTTTTTCTGTTTGTTTTTCCCGATGAGCTTTGGAGGAGCTTGATTGGCATATTGATTTTCTTCTTTCTCTTCTTTCTTTTCGGTGCCATCGTCGTAACTCGTAACAAATTAAATCGATTCGGTTTGATGTTTTTTTGGAATAAATTCTGTGATTTATGCAGTTCCTGTCGGGCTTTTTCCATAATTTCTTAAAGACGAAACTTTTAAGGGTTTAAAAATATTATAAAAAGCTTTTTAAAATCGTTCATTTCAAGTTGAAAAGGAAGTTTTTATCCTGAGTGAAATATTCGTTTGAGTTCCATATTTATGTACTTTTATGATTTCGGATTTTGTGAAATTTAAATATTATTCCATGTGTGGATGTTTGAAATGAGTTTTAAAACTAACAAACATTGAAAGTTGGAAATTGTGTCGGATATCTCGGAAATGAAGGAAGTTTGTTATGAGTATTCATCATATGATAAAACTAGATTACAAAAGATAACATGATGCTCATCAATCAAGGTTTAAAGTGACAGTTTTTTGGGAGCTCGATGTTAAACAAACATTATCTGTCATGTGTTTGTGTGAAGAAAGCAGTTATCATGCTGATAAATCTTTCATAAATGAAAGCATGAGAGAACAAACAAATATTTAATCATCTCAAGTCATTCATTTTTCTTCTTTCTTTCTCGAAGATGAACTTTTACTTTTTAACACCTCAAAGCTTAGGATTATTGTTGTAAGGAAAATCCAATTTTCTCAAGCCTCAAAGATATGAATCTTCGGGATAATTGTGCCTATAAATATATTCCACCGCTTAAGACATAAATACGTAGGAAATTTTCATCAATTCGAGATTTTTATTAGACGCTTTTCTCATAAATTTTATTCTTCTTTGCTTAAGAGTCAACATGATAAACCTGTGTGCTCCTCTTGTTGCTGGTTGCTTGCTTATGGTGAAGAAAAACCATTTAATTTTATTCATGAAGATTAGGAGCGCTGCTATGGGCTAAGAAATTTATTGTTTTTGGTCAAAAAGTTCTCAAGCGACATTAATCTGCTTTTTTTCCTGGCTTTAAAAGTTCCAACGTGATGCCGGGAAATTTTTATATTGCTTCTGAATGGATTTTTAAACGAATAAATGCAAAAGCTAATGGAAGGTTTAGGTTTCTATGTTCAACATAGTCACTTTATAAATAATTTATGATGTTGGGAAATATTTTATTTCGTTCTACTTCCTGTCTTTCTTGTTGATTTGCTGTTTAAAATGAGACTGTCTGACATTTAATGCTTCACATCAACTCTTCTTTTGAACGCAATCTCTGAAAGATAAAATTTTGTTTTTTCAATCAAAATGTTTTTCCTATAAGAAAACTTATGAAGAGACACAAAAATATGTTGTCGTAACAACGTTAGAAAGGAATATTTTTATTACTTATTCATCTGCTGATACTTCACGATTTTAAATATTCATTTTCAATATAAAAAACTTCTTCGTTTGAAAATTCTTTTTCTCTTATATAAAAATGTCTATGACAGGTCGAATTGATTCAATTTAAGATGAAATATTTAATGAAATTCCATGATCAAATAAGGGCAAGTAGAATAGAATTTCAGAATCTGATTTCATTAAATTGCTACATGAAAAGCTGTCATTGATCTCTAGGATTGAGAATCAAAATCTACCTTTAGTAAATAAATACAAAAATAATTGAATTTTCAATCACCTGGAGATATTTTCACATATTTATTCATTTGTCTCTGTTGATTCCAATAGGTTTAGCATAATGAATTTAAATGAATTAAATTTGTAAAGCAAAATAACTAAGCATAAAAAAATTCTACTATCAAAAGAGTCGCATTCGTTATCCCCAATTTAATTAACTGTCATTTGAGAAATAAATTTGTTTGACTTTTGTTTGTACTTAAAAATTTTAAAACTCATGCTAACAATTCAATACAATAAAATTTCTATTCCATTAAAAGCAAAACATAAATCAAAAAGAAACAAACAAATTTATTTATTTGCGTTTAAATACCATAATTTATTTTTCATCGCTCACAAAAGTTTTTAATGAAAAATTCCGGAAAAATGAAACAATTCTTTAGTTGGGAAGTTTAACAATGTTCATGCACTTTCCACTTTCCACTTTCTAATAAATCAACACAAATCCGACTTTTCAATAGACAACAATGTAAAATGACATGTTAATGCGACCTCAACATAATAAAACAAGGATTTAACAATGAAAATGAGACTGCAAAGCCCTTTTATGTAATCTCTTTCTTCGCTATATCTAGGCAGCTTGTGCATACATGAAATGGTAGACGAAGCCGAAGGAGAAGTTGATGAAGTAGATTTAACAGGATATCACTTGAAAACAAATGGATAAAAACTTATTGTTCATTATTATCTAAATGAAAAGTTACAAATGTTTGCATCACATCATCAAATTGCAATCAAATCGAATTGAGCTTTCCTAAGCGCTTCAAAACATCCGATAAGTCGGTTATATTGAATGGAAACAAAAGTAGAAAAAGGACGAAAGGATATCAATATCAACAACACAAAACTTTTAATCGACTCGAGGCTTATAACTTTTCTTTTTGTGCTTATTTTCACTGATTAGCTTCTCTGTCGATTTTCCCTTCGAAAACTTTTTTCTCCTTTTTTTGTCTGACTTTCATTTGCCATTACAAAAAAAAAATAGAAATCCGAAGATACATTAGCAGTTTAGCAATAGATTGCTTATTGAGTTTTCCTTATTTTCGTTAACTGAAATACTCAATTTTCCATGGCAAATAAATAGCAAAACATCAATTCGCCAATCGTTTCCACAAAATGTACAAAATTGTTAATTAAAAACTGAATTAAATTGCCAATCATTTCTCTTCCATGTGCATTGCATCACTTCAGTCTATAGAATTTCCTTGTGTTCTCTTCCCCACTCCCCTATGCTGGGAATACATGCAGACAGAATTTTTTTCCTCAGTTCGTGTTGTTATTAAAACATAGAAAAATGATGAACAAAACATGCCTTTAATTACTGTCTTAAATTGGCAACAATTAAAAATTAAATAAATGCGAAGTTTAAAGTGGTGAATCATTCATTTATGAATTTCTCCAAAATCTATTGAATCATTTAACAAACTTTTTGCTTTTAGGGAAAATCTCATTAGTCAGTAATTAAACAATACGGAAATAGAATTTCAATTGGCATAGTTTTATTACTTTCTGTGGAATCAGCATGATGTCCGCCTTTTTTTTACTGCCAAGGAAGCGATCATTTGAAAGTTTATTTCAAATTAAAATCAACAATGTTTCATACAACATAAAAGCTTTTTCCTGTTTTCTGCTGCTTGTTGACTGACAAAAGCGAGAGAGTGAAAAATTATTGATGAGAGAAATAATTTCTCTCTCATTCTAGCACTCACACTACTACAAAAAAAACTCGATGATGAGATAATAATAATTTCCTTGAAAAACATGATAAATTCTCAAACATCAATTGTTGACTTCAACAGAAGAAAAAAATGAGCTCATAGAAAGCATAAATGGGAAAAATATGCTCATCGTAAATAATAGATGAGCAATGAGCATAGATGTGAAACATGAAGAACAAATATCGGAAAATATAAAAGATGCTAGCTTAATTATGCTTGAAAACAAAAGTTTTATTGTTCTCCTTAGATATTTACTTAAGTTCCCCTAATGAAATATAAAGAAAGCGAAAATAAAAAGGAAAATCATCTCATGTTACTGACAAGAAACAAGCAGTTTTCTTTAAATTAATTTATACACATTGAAAGAGAAAAAAATCATGATTTAAAGCTGAGAAAAGAAAAATGAAGGCCTGAAGCAAACAACAACATCATCAACACGAATTTTTACGAGAAATAATTTTTATCAATCATCTAAGAAAAAGCGGAGGAAGTTTTCACCTCGCACACTATCGTCGTTATCCTTTCTCATCGATAATCTAATAAAACAGGATCATTATTTGTTATTCCATCTTATCCATAGTAACAACATCATATAGAAATAACATTCATAGTCATAGCATCATGAAGGATACAAAACTGAACCCAAACACCGGCAATCGTCATTTGAACACACAGATTGCTTTGCCTCGAGGACTTTTACAGCCTTTTGGTCTTTAGCACCATTTCAATTCTCTCTCAACAATTTTATCAAAATGTTTAGCTTCATTTTCTTTATCAATTGGGCTTGTTATCGTAACGAAAGAATTTTTGAAGAAGAAAACGGAAATAGAATTTCATTCTAAGGGTGTTTAAGTATGTAAGTTCACTTGAAAGTTTCTTCGAGATCGTTTAAAGTGTCGACTTTGTCAACATATGTCATCAGAAATGTCTTCAACTGATAGGCGAGAATGTTTTCTCATGCAAATATTTACAAAGCTATAACAACATCTTAAGCGTGAGTTTAAATGAATTTCAAGCTTTGATTTTTTTTTCATATCCCTCATCTTCAAAAGGAAGCATTTTTAAATCCAATTTATAAAAAAAGTTTCACTCGTCTTCTCATCTCACATACATAATGTAAAAAGGAAAAAACTTTGACATGAAAATCTGTAAACATAAATTAAAGAGAAAAGTCTAATTAAGATATTTTCTTGAGCCCGACTTTTCACATTTAATTTGTTTCTAAGCAGTGAGAAAGTGACGAACATCAGAATTTGTTTTACATCATTCTTTGAGATTGAAAAGACTTAATGTGACAACATCAACGTTGAACTGTAACTTTTGATCACAAAGCACCCTCGTTATTGTTGCTTAATGGCGTAGCAGTACCATGAAAACTTCGTCTCGTCATCAACAGCGTAATTCACAATCGTTTCCTCCTATTAAACCTTCTTCCTTCTGTTTAAAATAAATAGACTTAGTATAGATGTTTTCAAACGATACTTTACAAGTTTTTGTACGTTCCTGACATTGCTTACATAGAAAGAGAGAGAAAAAAGAAGCTTTAGAGACATCCTTGGTAGATAAATCACTTGAAAAGTTCTTTTAAATTTGTTACCAAGGATTATATGAAACAATTTGTTTTTGATTCAATGAATAGATTTTCGCTTCAAGCTATCAACACGAACATAACTGCGGCTTCTGTTTCTAAAACTTCTCTGTTATGCGATCATCTTCAATGTTTAAGACAACAGGAAAACTCTCAATCGTGAAACTTTTAATTGCACGATATACTTGAAAGCTCAACTCACAATGAATAACGAGAAAGAATTTTTTACAATATTTTTGATTGTTGAAAATGTTTTTCAGTTTCCTTCTAAAGATGAAATTTTTATAATAAGAATGATGAACTTCAAACATTTGTTGAAATGTTTACTTTCAGAATTATGAATTCTTGTTATTTATTTGCAATCTTCTCTTCATATTTCTTGTTAATTTCCTCTATCAAAAAAAGTTCTCCGTTATGACTTTAAGCAGATTTATCGACATACTTAAAATACAAGCGAAGTCTGTTCTCATTCCATTTTCAAACTTTTATCGCATTCTTTGATATCTACTTAGACGCTTCTCAGAATGTTTCTTCCTTTTGTTGTGAGAAAAATGTTCAAAAATTCTCAAAAGCATTTAATTTGCTACCATGGAATGCTTGTTTGTTTCCTTCAGGGACTAATACAACACTTTTGTATGGGTGGAGCTATGAAGTCAATAATTCTATATTTATTGTACTGTTAGAAGAGGATTTAACTTGAAATTAATTTTGGAATATGTGACGTAACATTCATTTGCATCCATAAAGAATTCAGTGAAAAGTTTCCTTCGCGTTTTTCAGATTCTTTTATTTCTTTACCTTTCTCCACACCTCACAATAGATAAGTAGATGTATGCAATGGATTTGTTTTGCCAACGATCTTAGATTCATGTGTGTACTTTGCGTATTTGTCTGAGCTTTCAAACGTCTCCAGGATTTAAAAGTAGTATAGGAAGAAAAACCCTGAAAACGTGATTCAAATTCTACACTCGTTAGAATGAAAAAGCGAGAAATAAAATGAAAAGAAATCTCCTTTGAGACGACAGAAAGCAAGGAAAGATGTGAATGAAGAAATAAAAGTTTTAAGTGAAAGGCGAAAATTTGAAAGAAAGAAAAGAAATGAATGGAACATGGTTGAGTATAAACATCAACAGAAACATCGTCTTGTTATTTTCCTTCCATTGCATGAAACGCTTTAATATCTTGAAGCTTCTTATTAAGACGTGTGATGACTTCACAACGATCAATTAAGATTCATTCGTTACTTACTTTCTTATTTCGTTAAAGAACATCATGCAGACAAGGTCTAGGATAACACGAGTAAACGTCATTAGACAAAATGCGGTCAAGAGGCAAAACAATTTGTCATGCGAACATATTTTCTCGTGCCTCATATAAACAAAAGCAAAGCTGTCGGTCTTGTCTCATGAAAAAGAAATATTTTCAACAAACATCACTCATGAATAAATTATTTGATAACATATATGAATACAGAATAAAATGAAAACATGAGTTTTGGTTCTAAGTTGAATTGAGAGACGGAAAGAGAGATGAAGAAAAATTACAAAAGCATATTCTTATCAGTCGCTTTTATGCAAATCTCAGTAATTCTAAGAGAAATGTTGGAAGCAATTCAGAACCACAATTCATTCATGTTCTGTCGTTTATGTAATGAAGTGCGAGTGTGAGATTACACAAAGTTAAAGAAAGGAAAAAATGTTTGTTAAATTTGCAGTTCTTATAATTCTCATCGTGCCAAGTGGATTCTGTAAGAAATTTTCACATAAAGTTAATGATTATGGAATTCTAATTATGAAACCTTTCATTTAGCATTCCCTTACAGAGAGAATAAAAGAATTGCTTCACGTGGAAGATCAAGAGCTTGTTCGCCACCTCGACTTGTAAATGGCTTCGTGACTCCACTTTACAAGGGAAAAATGATGAGATTTGATTGTAATAAAGGCTACAGTAGATTAGGCGAACGTTATTCGGAATGTTTAGGTGGACGGTGGTCTGTGTACACATTCCCAATCTGCATTAGTAAGAATTTTATTATTTTCCCCAATCAATGACTCATTCATTCATTCAGAAATGCGAGAGAGAATCAGAAAAAAAGAACAATTACAAACACATATCTTTTGTCTTCTGTAACAGAAGCCGGATGTCCGATAATCAAAACGCCAGAGAATGGAAAAATTACTTATTTGAATGCCAAAGCTTCTGCGATGTTATTCTGCGAACCAAATTATGAAGCTGTCGGAAGCAGTTTTGCACATTGCAATGGAACGCAATGGGATCGAACTTTAGGATCATGTCGTGAAACAGACAATGGACCAGCAACGTTTTGTGATTTTGAAAGTGAGAATTTATCAACAAAAATGATGAAAATTTTATTTTTAAAAATATTTCTCACATCAAAGGCGAAAGCATTTGTGGATGGGTACATGACACGGATCATGATTTTGACTTTGAACGACGTAGTGGATTCAATAATAAAACAATTTCCATGGTGACCGGTCCACATGCCGATCACACAACTGGGATTCCTTTTCAAGGACATTACATGGTTATAAACACAAATACTGAGGTTTACACCAAGAGAACGCGACTTATTTCACCATTATATAAAATATCTGCAAAAACATTGTGCTTCAAGTTTTATTACCACATGTATGGCATCAACCTGGGGATTCTAAGAGTTTATGTTAAGCCCGAAAGTGCTGAGATGCAAAGCATTCTTCTCTTTGACGACATGGAAAGCGAAGCTAGAAATGATTTTGTCGTTTTTGAGATGAAAGGTAAGAGCGTAGGGCGTTTCTTGGAAAGAAACTTCTTTTTGAAACAAATTGAAAGGCTGATTTCGTTCTGACAACATAAAAACTCCGGGAAACCCCCCACGATAAATTCCCGACACAAAAATCCCTACACAAAAAGAGAGAGAAACGATTGCGGGTTGTTAAATAATTCTATGAGTCATTCACAGGTTCCCAAGGCAATTCATGGCGTGAAGGTAGTGGATTCATAAAACCACTCAATGAGAGCTTTCAGGTTTGATTAATAAATATTTATGAGAAGAAAATAGATGAAAAGTTTTCTCGTTCTTAGATCGTAATCGAAGCAATTTCAGGTCAGACGAGACTCTCTGACATAGCATTTGATGATGTGTCGATAATGTCAGATGACGAATGCATCGACGGTGATAGTGAAGATGATGATGAGAAAAATTTAAAAGGAAATGATGACGAAGACGACGATAACGATGGAATTCTATCTGTCGAGTCTTGTGTGAATCGATGCTTCGAAGACAGAAATTCCACAGTCCAATTAAATGCCAATCAATCGTTGAGTTGCAGTTGTGCTAGCGACTGTGAAGTAAATGTGTCATGTTGCCCAGATTTCCTTGGTAAAAATCAAAAGAAAACTGTTGATTGAACCATAAGTTAATTGTTTTGATGTTTTCTCTTTTAAGATGTCTGCTTTAGAAATTTGTCAACTTTAACAGCATCGACAACGGCAAGAATGATGGCAACGAAAACGACGAAGACTTCTACCGTGAAATTGACAACAACAAGACAAACATCAACTTCAATAACAAAAGCAAAGATCATGCCAACAGCCTCCAGTACGATTCGCAAAACCAATTTGAATGATGTCAAAAAATTCACTTCATCAACAAAAGAAACTGCGCCTCAAGTGACACCAACTGTAAAGGTCAATCAGAGAATGCCTCAACGAAATTCAATGTTCAATCAGACGGAAGAAGGTGAGATGAACCCGACACAAATGCTCAAGGACTACGATGATATTCTCGGAAATATTGAAAGTGAAGACGATCTTGAGTTAGAAAATGATTTTGAGTCTGACAACATCATGAATGAACGATTTATGATGAAAACAAATAGTGATGGCTTCGATATGTCATTTATAATTAAAGCTTCAGTCATAGTCATATCAACAATATCACTTTCGATTATTGTGTTCATTATAGTTGTGAAACAATACAAGAAGTCAACGAATCCTTTGAATTACAAGGAAAAGCAGGAAAGTGCTTCAAAGCAAGCAAATGAAGAGTTCAGTGAAATAAGATATTTAACTTCGGATGAAACATTAGATTTTAATCTTGCATCACCCGACAGTGTCACTGATTTGTAAGCGAAACATTTTTCTTACCTTTCATTGCAATTCAAACCTCTCATTAAGATTAAGAACGGAAAATGTTAGAATGGAAATGAAATTAATGTTCGCTTTTCATGCGATAATCGTGAAATTCCCTTTTGTTCCACCTTTAAATCTTATCGCTTTTCTCCTTTTGATAATATGAAAAATAAAAATATTTCTTTCGTGACAAAATTGAATTGTTTTAATAACATGACATTTTCACATTTGCATGTTTCAAGATTCATTCACCAGACGCTGCGTGCTGGTGGAGATTATGTCAACATTGATTATCAGTCAGTCTTTTTTTCTGACAAATTACATTTTTCTTTTTCTGTTACTCTGCTTCGTATTTTTTTTATTCTTTTCTCTCTCGCACAACGACGATGACGACGACGACGACGACATGTGTGAAAAAATGTGGTAAAAGTATTTGCGTTTTATGATTCATAAGAAAAATCCTTTGGGGCAAAAGCGTAAAGTGTCAAACCCAAACATATTTTTTATCAAGAAGCATAAAATATTGTTTCACTGTTTGAGATAAAAAATAATTCTAAATTTCGTTGTAAAAATACTTTTTTCTTGTTTTTGTAAATCCTTAAGTTGAGCTTGTGAAAATGAAACATTTTTCTGGTCTTTTGGGTTTGTTGTTCATTCAGCTGCTTAGTTAACTGAGTTACTGCTTTTGGCAGTGAATATCAAGTATGCTGTTCACATGCAAATTCCCAAGCAACTAATCTTTCACTCTCATATTTATTTAACTTTTTTTTTCTTTCCCTTCATTCTGTGTAGTGAATTTTATATTTTTGTTGACCATGTGGCTTCAACTTTGATAGCATGCATGCATGCATGAACATGCATTCGAGAACTTATTTAGTTTCCACTTTAATCTCTCATGTTGTGCATGTGGGTTATGAATTCAAATTGCTTAATGAATCTCATATATGCATAAAACTGAAGTGGTAGAACAAGATAACGTTGAAAGTGATGAAAGAACTTTCCAGAAGCATTGAAGTGTGAAAACCATGAGAAAAGATTCCATTTCAGTAAATAATTGCTGAATATTTCATCAAGAAACGTCCATTAATATAAATGCTCAATTTATTCTTTTAAATGATTTAATTTTCTTCGGCATTTTGCTTGCACAAACTTACTTTTCCGAGATTGAAAAATCAACAAGACGAAACTATCGCATCAGAAAGCTTTCAAAATAATTTACGTTTTGAATTGACTACAAGATTTGATTTATTAGAAATGATTTTAAAACAGAATTTATTTGACTTAGGAACAAAAAGTCTGATAATAAAAATAATTAAATTACCATCAACTCAAAGTATTTTATTTTCCTGATATATAAATAATTTTAATCAAATGCATCGATAGAAATTGGATTTTACTAATTTTCATGAGATTTGATATTTTTAAGAAAAATCTCAGTTTGCTTTTGAAGTGACACATTTTAACTCAAGAGTGAGATCTTTTGGGTTAAGATAAAAGTGAGAAAGCGTTAAAAAAAATGAAAAAATATTTAAATTTAGGATTATTTATTGTAACTGGTATAGTTTATGGAAGTAAACTCGTGGCGCTCGAATATCCGTAGCAAACCCACAACAGAAAATTAATAAAGAAGTTTCTCTTCATAATTAATAATTTGATGCATTAATGGCTCTTCCTTTCATCTCATTTCTTTTAACTACTTCTCACTTAAACTTACTTTTACGAAATTGAAAAATCAACAAGACTTTNAATACTTTTTTCTTGTTTTTGTAAATCCTTAAGTTGAGCTTGTGAAAATGAAACATTTTTCTGGTCTTTTGGGTTTGTTGTTCATTCAGCTGCTTAGTTAACTGAGTTACTGCTTTTGGCAGTGAATATCAAGTATGCTGTTCACATGCAAATTCCCAAGCAACTAATCTTTCACTCTCATATTTATTTAACTTTTTTTTTCTTTCCCTTCATTCTGTGTAGTGAATTTTATATTTTTGTTGACCATGTGGCTTCAACTTTGATAGCATGCATGCATGCATGAACATGCATTCGAGAACTTATTTAGTTTCCACTTTAATCTCTCATGTTGTGCATGTGGGTTATGAATTCAAATTGCTTAATGAATCTCATATATGCATGAAACTGGAGTGGTAGAACAAGATAACGTTGAAAGTGATGAAAGAACTTTCCAGAAGCATTGAAGTGTGAAAACCATGAGAAAAGATTCCATTTCAGTAGATAATTGCTGAATATTTCATCAAGAAACGTCCATTAATATAAATGCTCAATTTATTCTTTTAAATGATTTAATTTTCTTCGGCATTTTGCTTGCACTTTTCCGAGATTGAAAAATCAACAAGACGAAACTATCGCATCAGAAAGCTTAAAAAAATGAAAAAATATTTAAATTTAGGATTATTTATTGTAATTGGTATAGCTTATGGAAGTAAGTTATATGAATTATTGAAAAATAGTAAAAAAAGAATTAGAAATGTAAGTTTTAATTTAGATTGTAATGAAATATTTATTTATGATTTAGAAGATTTAGAATATTAAAAAAAAACTCGCTCAATGTGATGAAATAGTGAAGGTTCATGTGTTCAACTCATGCTTGTCTTCTTCATTATGAAAAAGTTTGCTAAGTTAGTAAAATTAATAATACTTCAATACGAATTTTTCAATTCAATTTAATTGCAAGAATTCCATCAAACTTTTTACCTTTTCTCATGTCTTCAATTGTGAATCCATCAGATGATGCAGCAAACCCGTAGCAAACCCACAACAGAAAATTAATAAAGAAGTTTCTCTTCATAATTAATAATTTGATGCATTAATGGCTCTTCCTTTCATCTCGTTACTTTTTACTACTTCTCACAAACTTACTTTTACGAAATTGATAAATCAACAAGACTTTTACATTCGAAATAATTTATGATTCTCTTCCTTTCTCATGTTATTAATTTTTTGAATTTGAAATGCAAAATGGAATCTTTCTGCAAGATATCTCGGATAGGTTTGGAATCCTATGAAATCTCAATCAAGTCAATTTATCAATCTTTAAGAATCTTCACTCACATACACACAATGATGGAATTGAAATCGAAAAAGGCTTCTCGTCGGTAAAATGGTTCATCATCATAGTAATTTCTCAACGAGTTCTTGAGCTTTTCTTTACATCTGAACTTTGTACAATCTTTGATGGTGCTTCTTTTTTAAATGGAATCACATTTCACTAAAGGTTCGATGAATGTAGGTCGAAATAAGAATGATATCGAAAGACGAACAAACACATAGAATAAGTATTTAGATTTTCTCAGGCACATTGAAAGTTTCTGCTGCAAAAATACCTATTTGAGTAGATTGATGAAAAGTTTAAAGAAGAATAAGAAAAGAAGAATTTCTCAAACAAATATGAAGCTTTTAGATGATGAAATTTTATTCGCTCGCTTGCTATCGAGAATCAGAATTTTAGACTTCAATGGATGAAGAAGGAAATTTTTTTTGAATTCATGATAGACGTCAGTGGGATGAATATAAACACGTAAACATCGGCATATTCAAGAAAAAGGATTTGTTAAATCGCTTGGCAAAAGGATGATTTAAATCGGATAAAAGTGTGCATAAAAAACCAAAATCAAATTTAATGTTGAACGTAAAAGTTAGCTTTCACAGATGGGATTAATGTAAGCTCATCATTTCGTTTTTGTGTTGCTCAATGAATTTCAGATTAATAAAAAAAGATTTTCCTTACACTTCTTGTGGAACAAAATAAAAAGGGAATAAAAATAATGTTTAGCCTCAAAGCAACGACAAAACTTGCGTACATTCGATTATGATTACTCACTGAATAAAAAAGAAGCCATTCTCACCCACGCAATTTATATCTACGTATTTATTCACAAACACTTAATATCAGAATCCGATATTGAAATGTAAATTTACATAAAAATCCTTCCATTTTATTCGAAAGCAATAACTCTCACTTCTTTCAATTTAAACATTTTTCCAAATCATGAATCACACACAATATTCGACGAGGTAAAATAAAAGATGCAAGAGTTATGTTACTCTTCCGTTGTGCTTAAACCACATTGTGTTAGAAAAACAAAAGCGATTTCTTGAAGCATGTGGAACATGTGTTTGACTTTTATGTATGTTGGTTGAGAGAGAGAGATGGAAAGGGAGAAGTTTAATCTTCATTTTGTATTGTTCTCTATTCATGATTGTTGTCTTGAAGTTGTGGAACCACATTTGTCGCATCATTAGTGTGAAAAGAATAATTAAAATAATGTTCTGATGTGGTTTAAGAATGTTCTAGTTATGATCTTAAGCTCAATATGCACTGTCAAGTTTCTCATAATTATGGTGTAGTTGAAATAAGAAAGAACTACGACAACTGCATTTGAAATGACAGTGAAGCTCATTAATGATCAACCTTAATCCTTCACTGTCTTTAAATATAAATCCTCGGAATTATTTTTGATGTGGGGGTGTTGAAAGCGTAAAATGAAACCTTGAAGAAAGAAATTCGTTTAGCGTATGATTTTTACTTTTGTCACTCTCGCATTAACCTTCTTGTATAGCTTTCACTCAAAGGTTTCCACTGATGAAGATTAAATTCTAGACAATTAATTAATTAGAGCAATTAATTAATTAACGTCAAAATACCAGCTAGTAGCTACTCGTCTTTTTCCTTTGGATTTATATGCAATTACTTTGCTGTAATGTCACGAGAATGAAAAAGAGATTTAAAACCACGAAAAACGAGAAACATGCAGTTAAATTAAATTAAAATGAAGAGCATTGTGGATGATGACAGATGATGAATATTTATGTGTTGGCATCATAAATATTTTATTCAACACTAATAGACGCTTTTCTTTTTCAGATATGGAATATCACAGCAAAACAGAAAAATTGTCTTCTTCTTTCCATCATAGATCTCAGATGAAATTTCCTAGCTAATTATGTTCTTAATGAAAAATTATTGCCGTTTGTTGTTGTGCCATTGCATAGTGAAAGGGAGAAGGGGAAGATGAATTAATATAATGAATGGTCGTTTTTAATTTACAGCAAACAACTTTCTGCTCTCATTACAACTCTTCATATATTTGCAGTAACGTTTTTTGGCTTTAAGCATTCTAATTATGTTGAGTGTGTACTCCAATGGGCAAAATCACAAAAGAATTTCTTACAAAAAGTAAAACGGAAAGAAGAAGGAAGAAGAAAGATTTCATTTCGCTTTTTGTTTCATTCCAATTTTTCAATTGATTTTCCGCCCATTATTTTCAACTTAAGCTCATATTACACAGCAATTTTCCTTTATTTCCGTTCTTTTCTCTCGTTCGATGATATTCCCATTACGCGACGCATTTACTTACTTCCAACATGAGAATAAATATTTCCTTTGCTTTCTTTCATCACCGTCACAATGCGAAGCTTACAAAAATCCGATATTTGGAAGCTGAGAAAGTAAAGAAAATGAATGTTTATGGAACAACAATATGCTTTCAATTTGCTTTTGTTTGTGAAATATTTATGACAAGATGAGGTAGAAAATTGATGATGACTAAATGATAAGATTGAATGCTTTGCTTTATGGTTTGTTTCATTGTTATGGTCATTTAGTATCTCATCTCATAGATAGAAATTGTATTTAGTGGAAGAACAAGAGTTGAATGAGTCTTCTCCATCATCAACCCGGAAGAACAATAAGTGAACTGGAAAAATTGTCACTTCCATCTTACACGAGTCATTTGCTTTCATTTCTCACTTTCAAACGCCTCGAAAACCTTCAATGACCTTGTTTATCGGATGAAGTTTATCAGATATCATGGACAAATCTTTCTTGATATTGAAAGTCGTCGACCCGTACCTTAAGCGGCATGACAACTTTCTGTAATAAATCTGAAGGTAATATGATAAGTTCAGCTGTGGTTTATTTATTTCGTAGAATATTTCTTGGTCAAAGAAGGAAAAATATCCAATTTCATTAAGCTTCAGACTAATTATAATGAGACATGAAATTTATAAGTTAATTTTAGTTTGTTTCCATGCAGATAGAAATTAAAAAGCAGAAGTCGAGTTGCTAGTCTAACAAACAGCAAAATAAAATTAATGTAGGTTGATGACGAAGATTTTTATGTTGCGCTTACGACACTTTTCTTAATGTAATTAAAACTCTAGAAAGTTGAATCTCGTTAAACGCAATAAATAATTTAATTCTAAAAGGAAAATAATGAAATTAGTTAGGAAATCAAATCACACTCGCTTGAAGATAATCTAAATTGCAACTCACCTGTCTGTTGAAGCATTCAATCACGGCATTAATTAAGTTGATTATATTTCTTTCTTCGAAAAGCTTTTAGCTTAATCTGAAAATTTGTTATGAAAAAGTTTGTTTTGTTTTTGTACATCGGTAGCAAGAATTTTTAAACGAGTTAAAAGTTCGGAACTGACAAAGTCTTCTTGGAATGAAAAGGAAAACACAATTTTAATTGAAAATATCCGCTGCAGGAAAACCGTCTGCATGTTTTTCTTCCTTTCTGACAATTTGACGAGCTTTTAGCTGGAAAAAAGCTTCAATTTGTTCTACTTAGTAGTTTTTCTGCAAGAGTTACTTCACCTTCTTTTCTCACATCAATAAATTTTCGCCCTTCCTGATATTTTTCCTACCGTGTTTTACCAAATTTACGATATTTATGTTGCTTAAGCACATAAATCAATCATCAATATTTTCTTATTTCCACTCAATGAACGGTCACACTTCAGCCTAAATAATTTTCTTCCTGTTTACCTTTTTCCATGTCTTCAAACAACTTCATCGTGCCACAAATTCATTTATCAATATTTTTTCATTCACGAATGAATGCCTATGTCTCAAATTTCCCACACCACCCACATGTATATACATTGACGGTGTCGTCGTCATCGTTGTTTTCTGTAATAAAAGTTTAGTGATAAAGAATGAGAGTTGTGATGAGAAAATATTTAGAAACATGTCGACGGTTGATTACTCTAATAAAAGCGGCATTAGCAAATTATTGAACTTTATCGTAAAAGAGCGAAACTTTTTCTATTAAAACACTTTTGTGTGGAAAATATCTTGGGTGCTGTGGTGTTTTAAGCATTCTTCAAGAGTCGTTGACTAAAAGTATTCTCGACATCGTTTTATTATCATCATTCAAACATCTCATTGCCTCAGCAGCCATTATGTTGTGTTCAATCTTCTAGAACTTTGTCAAATAGAAACAAATTAAAACTCAATGAAGCTTATCACGAAGCACATGATAAGACACATCATAAAAATGCGAAATTTATCATGAAGCAACTTGAATTTGTTGATGGACTTCGTAAGCACGTTCGCAAAATCTTCTGTAATAATGACTTCGGGCATTTGTAGAAAAACAACTTTTTTTTTATTATTTTATAGCTTATAGCGAAGAAGAAAACACAGCAAATTATTGCAACTGATACGTTTTTATTGTTCGAAAACGAACAGTTAGTTAAAGTTGCTATTTGTGATCGTAAAACGATAAAGACTTTTTAATATGGGCAACAATGGCCACCAATGTTATCGGAATAGTAACACCCTTTAGCTGCAACACAAACATATCCATGCTCCACAATCTGCTGTACATGATGATCCTCCAACTCGAAGTTGTCTTTCGTCCAATCTAACAATCCGGAAATGAAACCTTCAGGTGGTGGTGCCTGTTAAAGACATCAAATTAGTTTTAAGGATTTTAAAAGAAATCTTAAAGAAAACATCGACATTGTCATTTCTTTTTTCTCGTTTGTCATTTCCAATTATTTAACACACCATGAACTGTAATTGAACTGACAAAGTTTGAAGAAAAGCATCTTAAGTTTTATTGCAGACATGATGAACTGTGACTCAAGAGTTGAGCGTCTTAAGAAGTTGTTCAACTTTTTATTCGTCATTTCTGAGAGTTTCAAGGATTTTTGTTTTATTGAAGTTAAGATTAAAAAGGAAAGTTGAATTTGATGCAACTTTTCTTATCTTGAATAAATTGACTGAGACAAAAAAATTGATTTCAATTAAAAGTAAACAAAGTCGAATCATTTTTCGCTTTTATAGAGTAAGAAATTTGAGTAAGTTATGGTCTTAAACAATCTCATGAACTTTGCCACATGAACTTTTGATGTTTGACATTAAAAACTTTTGTTTTATTCCTCGGAAAAACTTTTCCTTTCCAAGAAAATTCTCTTTTATCACGATAAATATTTCTACATAGCTTAGTTAGATAACTGAAAGTTGAGTTTAACAAAGTTTTGCGAAAGTTTTTCTATTCAATTAACTTCAATTTATTTATTACTGTGATATCTGCTTGACTATTTATTTGCAAATAAGGAATAAATATTTATGATAAATTTTATTCAATCTTTTTTTTTTGTCTTTTCGAGTCAAGTTTCGAGTCATTCTAACAACTTTATCTTTCTCATAAATTCATGTAAAATAAACAGAAGGACATCGAGTAAACTCCCTGAATGTTAGTTTTTGAAGAATTTTGACGTTTAATTTATTATGCTTGGCATTAATGGAGCTTTTGGTAGCTTAAAAGACTAAGGTTTAGTTCGGAAAATTGTCATAATATTTATGTTGAAAAGTGTTGTTGACTTGCCCCTTTCGAGCCTTCTTAAAACGTTCGCAAATTTGTTGTTGCTGACTCAATATCTTCCCGGAAGTGTCTGGCGTTTCAAAACATTTTTCATTTTCTTCTTTCCATTTCAATCAGATTCCTTTAAGGTAAACTCATCTTGAGGTTATTCCCCTCTGAATTCAAATGTAATGTGAAGGGAAAATGTGAATTTAGATAAAGAAAGGAAATAAGAAAAATCCACAAAGAATAACGTGAGAATTGAAAATAAAATCTTAAATCTACTCGTGAAAGCTCACAACAATCGTAGTCAAATATCTAGTTAAATTATTTTCAATGCTTGTATGCTTTAGCAATGACTTGAAAAAGAGTTGTTTGGAAAGAAAACTTTTCCATGCTATCGAGTGAAGTGTCTTGGAGAAAGTTTGCTCAAACAAATTTCTTAATGCCGGATCTTTCTTATTAAATCTTCCTCGTGAGGATGAACATCTGTGCTTGCAATTCTCTTGAAATCTTCTATTCATACTTGTACCGGAATGAAGCAAGAAAAGGACAAACTACGGCCAAGATAAACTTTCTAGAAATTCGAGAAGAGAGATGAGAAAGAAAAAAAGATTTCACGATCTCATGTGGAACGTTTATTATGTTAAAAATTATATTTATCTGACGATAAAAAAGGAAAACAGAGCAAAGGTGGCGATGATGCAAGGTAACTTAATAGAGCTTTTGTTATTTCGTTATAATCACGTTCAGTTTCATTGTAAGGCTGAAAGATATGACTTAATTCGTTGATTCATTTATTTAACGATATTAAAGAGAAAAATGTTGAGCCTTGACTCACACACACAAAACATAAAATGAAAGCACTTGTTACACCGAGCGACTTTTCCATAACAAAAAACTTTTACAATAATGTCAAGGAGTGAAATAGAAAGCGTCAAGTTTTCGTATCCCAACCGAATAACTTTTTCATAAGCCGTGAAGAAAGAGTTGTTTGTGTTCTGGAAAGTGCGGAATGATTAAATGAGATGGAAAGAGTGAAATTGAACGCGTGTTGCTTATCTTATTCTTATTTTTGCTTGCTAGAATTTTCATGATTCTCACTTGACAACCCAAAACAAATTTTTCAACAATCAATCATGATAATAAGTGTTCTGTTCAACTCGAATGTGGATTGTGCGTGATCTTTATTGCATGAAACATATTTTCAAGATGTGACGTATCAAGTAACGAAATCGGCTGACTTTGTGTTTAATTTATATTCATTTATTCCAAATCAACTATGAACATTATGATGTTTATGAAAAAGCGCCTATTTTGCGTAAATTTTTCTCTCTTCTCTATTCTTTGGACTCTTAATAAAAAATTTATTCAAATTTTCTTTCTCGCTTTTCACGAAATTTCTTTTTCATAAACGCCGACTTAAGATTTTTCATCTAATACTGATGTTGAATTCCAATTGAGTTATAAAGAAAGAAAGATAAATCAATCTCGTGTTTCGTGTTTGTTTTAATTTTTATTTTTGTTCACTTAATTCAGACGCACGCACTTTGTTAAAGCTTCATCACAAATCGATTTTTCTTCTTTTTTTCACATTTCATCATGATAAACATTTAAACTTACCCCAAACTCTTGTTCAGCAATAATTCCGACCATTCGACCTGTTCTTTCTAACAGATTTCCTTGTTCCTTCAAAGCTTCACCAAGATAATATCTGATAAAAATCTCACGTTCTGCAATCACAGAAAGATTTCGTTTTAATTTTAAGACAGATTCAAGATTATCCAACATTAATTTAATTTTTTATAAACGTTTTTATAAAAGGTGCTTAAAGAAAATGTTTTTCTTTGTAAGGTTTGAATTAAAATGAAGATTAAAAGCCACAAAAGATAATCAAAGAAAGGCTTATAAAAAAGGATTTTCCATAATAAAATTTAATCATTTTTCTCTTGACATTAATTCGTTTAAAGCTTTTACTGAAAGCTTCTAAAACGAGCTTTTAAAATGCTTTTCATTTGAATTGTTTAACAATTGATATTTTTAAGTAATTTAATCACCGACATTCATTTTATCGCCTTTCAATTGATTCAATAAAAATTAAATTAATTAACTCACTTTCAACTGGGATTGTATCGTAGTACATTTGAGCATCAGTTTGTGGTGCATCGGGACGTCCAAATTCATCATCAGGTGGAATGCAGTTTGATATTTGAGCCAAAATAATTAACACAAAAATCGACAACAAACGATGAAATATTTTCACATTCATTGTTGAAAATTTTCCTTTCTTTTCTTTTTTTTTATTTGTTGAATGCGCGTAGAGAAAATTTCAATTTAATTCCTTCAATTTGATCACTTTCCCACCTCCTGCCAATGTGTATCGTGTTTCACTCTATTGTTGTATTAAAAACAATTTCAATTAAATTAAATTGGAGATCAATACACGTCGAAAGAATATTTGCGACAGAACAAAAAAGTTTATTGACAATTGCAGAAAGAGTTGAAACAACGGCTGGTGAAAATAAAAAATAATAAAAAAGATGGAAAGGTTGCAAAGAGTGAAAAATAATTTAATTTGCGCCTTTTACAGCATCAATTTCAATTCCATCAACTGAATAAAAAAACGCGAGTAAAATGTCCTTTTTATTGCCTTTCCCTACAGATGCTAGAGAACGGTAAATTCTAAAAGAATTTGGAGTGAGTTCTGCAGCAAAACTTCAGGAGGGATTCGTATCTTTTGTCTTCTATCCATTACGTTGTACTCAACTCGATTTATATTGTCACCAAATTGTAGAATAATAAAAAAAAGGAGCCAATTGTGTCGCAAGAACAAAGAACCTTGGGATCTTTCTTTTTTGTTTTCGTAAATTTTTTCAACTTTATGAAATCACCTACCGCGTGTAAAGTATAATAAAATCTAACAACAAGAAGCAAATGAGCACAATAAAATATGAACTGAATTATTTCGATAGAATTTTATGAATGACTGAAATGACACGAGTTTCAATGGTTTTATCAAATGATTTAGTATTTCAAAACTTTAAATCGCGCTTGATAATTTTTTTCCTTTATTTTCATGCTTTGATCGGAAGCCATGTGACTGACGACTTATGGTTTCTTAATTCATTTCAAACCGAAGTGAGGGTGAAAATTCTAAAATTAAGGCAAGATAGGAGCTTTATCTTGACGAGCTTATCTTAAGCTGCGATATTGGCGTTTCAAGTTATTTATCTTCCAATTATAGCTTAATCATCATTGAGGATTCGAGTTGATGATTATTGTCAATCGCACTTTATTGCGCTTTATGAAGAAAAAAATTCCAGTAGCCACGTGACTCACGAAAGTTCATAAAAGATGAATCAGATTTTATTGATGACAATTTCAGCTTCTTTAGGATGACAAAAAAAAACATTTTACAAGAATTGCAAACAATAAAGTTTTATAACCGTGACTCTCCAATAAAATCGTCACAGCACCTTTCGTCTCGAAGCTTTTTAAAGCGAAGTTGTCGAAATGTGGAGTGGAAGTGACAGGGAGCGAGCTATAAACTGATTGTCTGTGTAACATTCGTTTTCGTACTATAATAAAGTTTGGTAGCAGATGCCATGAGAGTTTTTTTTAAACGAGTCGACTTTTCTGAACTTCCATTCATTTGACTTCCTTTTGTTCGCAATTTGTAAGTAATAACAAGCTAGACTAGTTTTGTAAGGGAACTCAATAAAAATGAGATTCAATGACTCGAAACTTTTTTAATAAGAAAACTGGTTAATCAAATAATCATTCGAGAATTAAAAGCAAATGTTTTCAAAGCATTTACAGCAACTCATACCATTCAGATAAGTTGGGGATTCGAAAACAATACGAGTACAAAATAAAATAATTATTCGCATATCTCTTGAAAATGTCGAGATAAAGATTGCGTCATGGAAATACGAAAATACGGAAAAATTATTTAGCAAAATAATCGAAAACATTTAACGAATTAAAAAGGAAAATCGTTTCTTAGAAATTGAGAATCGAAGGAGAAAAACAAATTAAAACTTGACAGCGGATAATTCAATTAAAATCGCATTCGCTCGTACGGAAAAGACGATTAAATAATTCTTCCATTAAACTTCCATTAACAAGACATTTGCGGAAATTTGGATGAAAATTCGCCCATGCTTTTCCCGCTATCGACTCCTTCGATTGAAACTTCTTCTTATTTACTAAGAACAAAGCGCAAAGCAGAAAATTTTTGGGACTATTGCCAGTAATCTCAACCCCCATTTACTCCATGAATGAAGGTTGCTAGCCGATCGACTTTATTGAGATGTTATTTAAATATTTTTCTGCTTATTGGCTGGTGACGAGAACCTTTTAAGGTTTTGTTTCAAATGAGGGAGTTTAATCTGTAGCCAAGCAAATTGTTTCTGGAAGGTTAAAGCAAAGGCTATCGAAAATTCCTTCACTGAACTTTGAATTTTCCGAATGAAACTTTTAACCACAACAGAATTTTCCAAGAATTTTATTGTCTCTTGAAGCTAAAGCTGTTGATTGAGGGATGCGGTTTGTCACAAAATATTCTCGATAATCTTACTCAATGATTTAAATTACTAAATCCTAGCAACATTCTTTGGTCACTTGTTTACAACATGAAATGATTAAGAAATTCTCTCGACTTTCTATTAAGAGATTTATGAACCTTTTTAGGGCAATAAACTTCCCAAAGACGAGAGACTAATTAATTAAATTACATCCATTAAAGCATTTAAGAAGAATAACTTCCTTATTTACTTTCAAGATAAATTCATCAGGTTCTTGGCGTTCACTCTCTGATGATTTCACTTCGAGATTCCTCGCTGCAGCTGTCTCTTAATTAATTATCAATTTATAGCTTTGATTTTAATTAAATGAACTTCCGAAGCTTATTTAAAATCTTAAACTATTTTGATTAATTAAATTCAGTTCAAATAACTTTGCATGTCTTCAACCTGAGATTTTTCCTTCATTTCATGAACATCAATTCATGACTTCGTTTTCTTAATTATAATCATCAAGTTGTTCAATCATCATTAAATACTTGAAGTGTCTCTTGAGATGTAATCAAGATTCAGCTTCCAACCCTTTCTAACGTTCATATAAAAAGTGTGTGGTTAAATTAAGAACGTGTATGGGTGTGACTCGTTTTTTGCTAACAATGATGATTACTGACGTAAACTTAATTAAAAATCGATAAAAATTAGCGTGAAGGGGGGAGTGTTTACAGCTGAGTTAGAAATTCTTATGGCGTGTTAAATACGAAGACAATATTTGCGATATACCTAAATGAAATCGTTAATCAATTTGATGACGAGCTTAATCGGCCGACTTTTCAGTCAACAACACAATTGAAGACAATCTTTAAACCAAGCACTTTGTCTGCGTTCATCTTGTTATCATTAATTTATTGTGCTGATATTTGTTGATTTCCAATGGCAGTAAAGAAGGGCAAGAAAGGGAAAACGTTTTAATTTAATTTGAACGTTTGACCAGGAAAGATTGTCATTATTTGTGAGAGTGAATCTTTTATACGTAATTTAATTAAAAACGACGATGATGAAGACATTTTTAATCATTCTCGTTCTTTGCCACTGTGCAATGAGTAAAACGATTCAAAACACAAAAGCAGATGATTTAATGTCGACAGAGACTTCTTCAATTTCGGTTGTTAATGTTCTGAATATTGTGAAAACTGAAGCGCAAATCTTTTTTGAAAATATTCCATTTCAAGGTAAGGCATTGCCGGTACAAACAAAAAAAGACGCATGTTTATCATGGAATTAAATACTTCATTCATTCAACAACTGATGTTATCGTCAAGCACTAGAGCCGCTTGTTTACTACCATCGGATGTGACGATTTTATTTTCGTGATTAAACTTGCATTTCAGTCTAGTTGATAAAAAATATTTTTATATTAAAGTTATCTATGTCGATAAGCCAATAATAAGAAATTTAATCACAACTCTTTGTTAATTTTTTACTTTCAGATCAAGACGATTTTATTGCTTACTTTCTTGGGAGAGGTTTACAAATGAATCATATTGTAATTCCAGAAGAAATTCTCCAGAAAAACTTTTACATTGAAGCATTTGAACAACTCGTAAACCCACAAAGATTTTCTCAGGATCTCTTGGAAAGTACAAAAGAAGAATTTGAATTAGACAACGAGGAAATGACTGAACTTGTTTTATATAATCGAGTTTGCTTCAGCAGTGGAAGGTGCGTTAGTATAACTGATGTAGGCGTACATTGCTGCCTTGTCTAATAATAAAAATGCTTCAAATAACACGAATGTAAGAAAAAGCAAAAATATCTCGCGCGAATTAAAAATTAAACTGAAATGATAAGTTTTTTTACTACTGATTAGAGAGTGGCTTAAGTGGAGTTTCAGAATGAATGAAACGTGTTGAAATGTTTGCAATGCTATCACATTGTGCTGAATGATTATCAGATTTGAATTCGAGTCGATATTTCATTGTTGTTAAGCTATAGGCAATGACAGATAAACTTTATTTATTAAATTTTACTTCAAGTTAAGCAGATCACAAACGATAGTAGTCGAGGATTTTGTATAATTTCAATGAATAGTTTATTATAAGCAGATAAGATTTCCTCAACTTAATGAAGAGTTGCAAAGTTTTCAAAGTGAAAATAAGGAAAAAAGCCTCAGGCAACAAACTTTTTATATTGTGTAAGTTTTCTTTTCTTCGTCATAGGGCTCGGCATTAGAAATGGAATACTTACGATAATAATTTGTGAGTTTATGAAGTAGAAATTTCCCTTCTATAAAATAAAATTGAGAATATCAACAAATTCCAAACTCTGTTGCTTTATCCTTCTTATCGAACTTTATTAGAATCAAAATGAAGCTTCTTACAAAATAATTTCCTTGAGAGTCTGGCCTCAAACTCTGTTTGTTCGCAGATAATCAGGTTCGTCTTCGGGCTGCTCAAGATAAGTCTCGAAGAATTCTTGAACAGTGTCTGTGTTCCACTTTGTGATACTTAAAGTTTCAACGACGTTTCCTTTCTTATCGAGAAGTTTTATTTGCGGATCGAGTCCACGCAAATATTTGATTTGGAGATTTTTGAATTTGCTGGGTCTTTCTGACTTTATGAATGCTTGAATTTGTGGATAAGTTCCGAACTTACAAGTACAGACTTCGAGGATAGCTTTTGGATATTTTCGTGATACTGCGCCGGCAGATTCTTTTTGGCAACACTCCATACATTGAGATTTGATCTCTTCTAGACCAAAGTCTTTCAAGTTATCACACGAAGAACAAAGTAGTTGAGATTTGATAAATCCTAGTTCACGACAATCAGCATCCGTAAACTCAGAAATTGTGGCAGACTTGAAAAAAAAAGTTTTTTATTTGTAAACAAAAGCTTTTTTATATTTTAATAATCTTACAATGAAATAAGTAAACAAAAGAAACGCGACATGAATTAGACTATTCATTTTTCTTTGTTTTCCAAATATTTAGTATCTAAAATTCTTATAATTAACGTTATTTTTTTTATTTCAGTCAATTTGATTAACTATACGTGTTTTTTTTGCACAATAACAAAATTCGACACATATTGAGAACTGTTCAACAGCAGAGGTCGCGATAATTTTAAATTTTAAAAATTCGTTATTGTTTATAAAAGTGAAAATATTTTAATCTTTTGAAAAAGATGAGAATGCATCATGCATCTAAAGTTTCTCATGCACAAAAAAATCTTTTGAACATTTAAAATGTCTGATTCCTGGAATCAGATCTGAATAGTTATCATTATGATACTGATTATTGATATTAAATCTAAATAAAAATCATTTCTATTTGTACAATCATTGTCAGTGATGAATTTTGTTTTCGTCTTTTTTTATTGATTTAACCTTTTCTAATATTTTGATTGTGTCGCAAAAATTTTCTATTTTATATCGAATAAGTTTCTTTTTTTACTGATTACTGTTTCCAAATTAGAACATCATGACCATTTAATACTCATACATTTTGTTTATGATTTTATTCTCCATATCAATTCTTTACATGCGATCATTTCATTATTGCAAACCGCCAGTTTGAAAGAAGATTTTGCTTGATTAGGTACCTACCTAGTTCATTTACTTAACTTCAGTTCTTCGTTTTTATTTTACATATTCTAATTAGGTATTTGTGGCAGATATCTTTAATTGCAATTTTTTAGAATGACTTTTTCGGAAAGACTAAGTGAATGGTCGAAGTCTAAATATATATGGTAGAAATTAAAAGCTTAAGCTAACTGAGCTTAAATA